>PVKC010030065.1:0-14928 GCA_004027635.1 Crocidura indochinensis | reverse complement strand
GAGAGGATGCTCTGCACCATCCTGACTGCAATATGGGATATGCAGTCTCCAGGATCTTTAATACAGAAGCATGATACCAACAACAGAGACTATGTGAGGAATGGAGGTGTATTGCCACTACAGACGATGACTTGGATTGGACAAACTAGTTTGCCTGGAGCCTAGAGTCGGTCCTGTGCCAGGAAACTTCAGGGGTAGGGTCTCCTTGTATTTAGACCATAATTTTTCTTTTCATGTCCCTTATATTTTGGTGGGCCTATGCAAACAAATGCCACTCTAACACCGTTTTTTACTATGTTCCCTTGACTCCAATCCTTAAGAAAAACAACCCACTAAAACTTTTGAGGTTAACTTAAACTAGTATGCATGTGCATGGAGTTAGATAAATGTACTTTGCCCTCAATGTTTAAGGAGTTACATAAGTCTAATGTCTTTAGATTATATTGTGTGCTGCTAAGAAATAGTATGTACTATAACTGGGGATTTGAGGGACAAAGAAATTGTACTGTACACGGGTTTTGTTTTTTCTTATTGTTCTTTGGTTGAAAGTTCAAGGCTGGGAAATCATCGATGGACTACTGAGAATTCTGTTTATGGGTGATTGTGCTTCCACTGTAACTTTACCCTGTCCTCTTTCTTTGCATCTTTGTTGTCATAATTAAAATTAATAAAAAAGAGGATGGTGTGTCCATTGTACCCACTATACATTCAGATCACATTCCAATAACTGCTGCCTTTTTGGTCCAGTGGCAATTGATAGCCAGATAATCCACAGTAATGGCCACTTTCTGAGTCTTTTTTTACCAACCATGTTCACCTATTCTTTCTTAGACTTAATGTATTTCTTAGCAACATTAAACACACAGTGAGGGCAAGTTGCAGAAACAAAGCAATATTTGGGAATTGTTTTCCGAATCTGGCCACACTTAAAATCTCTTCCACTTGATCAGCAAATCCTTTATACAACATATACAACATATCCATATCTGGTCAACTTCATCCAGGACAATGTGCTTCAATTTGTTGAGTCTAACTTGCCATTTTGGAGATGATCTTTGATACTATCTGGTGTTCCAAACAGGATATCAATCTCATTCAGAATGCTGTAAATTTGACCTCCATAGGGAGTTCACCATAAAAACAAGCAACTGTCAGCTTTTTGGTGATGTCACTGATATCTTTTACTCACTTGGTTTGACGAATTCCTTCATGAGTGCGAGAAGCAGTACCTGAGGGCCATGGTCTCTCTTCCAGTCTTGAAGTTCTTCCAGAAGTTTCTCAATCAGGGGGATGGCAAAAGAGAAGGTCTCACCAGTCCCTATTCCCACTATAGACATAGTGAAATGTCTTCACTTGTATAGGAAACAGGAATGTCACATGAGCTTTGAGCAATTTAATATTATCTTTAGATATGGGAAAATTAGAGAAAGTACCTTAGTTTTGTTCCACAGACATTTCTTGCTCTAACTTGTTACTTTCTTCACTGGCAGCTCCACTGGAATTAGAATTGGGCCCAGTATGAGCAAACCCTTTCTTGATTTGGGGGCTTTCTCTTCACCTAATTTCTCCATTCATTTCTTTTTCTTTCCTCATCTTTTTTCGGACTTAGGTGCATCTGCTGCTTCTTTGGAGGGCTCCTCACTTTTGACCTTTTGCTTTTAGAGGAGTCAGTGCTCTTTTCCAGTGATTCTTTCTTCGTTTTCTCAATTTTGCTTTTAGAAGACCCATCATGGGGAGAAGGCTCCTCTTTCTTTGGTACCTTTTTTGGATTTAGGGGAATCTTTTTCAACCTCAGAAGGCTCTACTTTCTTTTAACTTTTTTAGCTTTGGGAGAAATAATTTCTTACTTTTCTACTGCATCCTCAAACTTAGAGGCTTTTGGCTTTTCTTTTTTACCTTTCTTCTTGGTTTGCTTGAGTGACTTCTCCACTTTCCCCATGACTGTGTCTGATTCCAAGTCTGCAGTGCTCAGAAGTTTGCTCGACATCCCTTGGAAGGTGCAGCAAGTACCTATCTGCTGCAGCCACCACCTGCGCATATTCTTGAGCCAGTGAAGTTTTTAGAGAAACGCTTCACTTCTTGTACACTTGGCAACCTCAACAATATTGACCATCCATTATTAGCTCAACAGACAGCAAATTTCCATAGAAAAGAAATGTTATCACAATGAAAGTATGACTTCCCAATTTTTTTTAAAAAAATATTTAAAGACCATGTACCACATGGTGGACATTGTTGACTGGAAAACATTTGTTTCAAATACATGGAAGCAAAATTACTAAAAAGAAAGAAGGATGAGAAGAAAAAGAAAAAAGTACAATGACAAAGCTAATTTGTAACAATAATTCTATCTCCAATGAGATCATTACACCATTATCAGAAGATTTAATAAGCTATTGTTGCTAGCCGACCATTCTCTTATTTTGTTTCTCAACATCAATTGACTTCAATTATGTATTGGTGTTTTCCTATGAGGATGACAGTATTGAACAAAAATGGAGTTGTTACGGAGCTATATTCATGGTCCAGGAATTCCAAGCACAATTGCTCATACTGTGGCCTCTGTTGGGGGTGTTTTAGGTTGCCAAGTCTTCTGTAAGTATAAGAAGGTGGGGAGAGAGTGCTCATACTCACTCTAAAACGTCCTAATTGGGGCTGGAGTGATTGTATAGTGGGTAGAATGTTTGCCTTGCATGAGGCTGACCTGGGTTTTATCCACAGCATCCTATCTGATCCTGGAGTCCTATGTGATCCTGGTATTCATGAGCATAAAGTCAGAAGTAATCCCTGAGTACCACTGAGTACCACTGAGTGTGGCCCCAAACCAAACCAAACCAACCAACAAACAAACAAACCAAAAAAGTCCTGGTGGTATCAGTTTAAATATGGACATAACTGGAGTTTTGGTTACATTGGTGTCTCTGCTGAGTCATAGAGGAGAGGGCCATTCTTGAAGCAAATATTGTGACAAATGGGCACAACAGACATGGCTTTGATAGGGTAGAGACTTGGCTTGTCCTTTTCTCTTAAGATTGCAAACTCAGCTGCATGTCAGGTGTATTCATAATTTTTCATGGCTTGATCTACCTCTTTTTAGAAAACACAATGAGTCAATGTCAATTGCAGACATGGTGACTGTATTTATGAGTGACTTTCCATTTTTATATTTTAAGTATAATATTTGTACAATATTTGTTATTTCATTCCATTGATAATTTAATCCTTTTGAATCACATGTACTTCAGAAGTACACACACACACATACACACACACACCTACACTCCACTTTATTTGCTCCATCTTCACTATCTACTTATTCCAAAGAGGCAATGAGAGACTTGTGTTCCTCCTCTTGTGATCTTGTGATATTAAATATGCTTCTTAATACTAAAATATGTGAGTATAGCAAGTAGGGATCTTGCCTTGCATACATCTGATCAGAGTTTGTTCCCTGCCACTCTATATGGTCCCTTAAGTCCTACTATGAGAGGATCCCTCAGCGCAGAGCCAAGAGTAAGCCTTGAGCATAGTTGAATATGACCCCAAACCAAAACAGACAAATAAATAAAAGAAAAACTTCTTCTAGGGACTGGGGTGGTGGCCCAGTAAGGCGTTTGTTTGCCTTGCATGCAGCTGACCTCAGATGGACTGTGGTTTGATCCTTCAGCATCCCATATGGTCCCTCAAGCCAGGAGTAACCCCTAAGCGCATAGCCAGGAGTAACCCCTGAGCATCATCAACTGTGCCCCCAAAACCAAGAGAGAAAGAGAGAGAGAGAAAGAGAGAGAAACTTCCTCTAACTTTTTCTCTGCCTTTATAACTGCAGAAGAAGATTCTCTTTTAGCCTGGAAAGTATTTGAAATACCATCATTTTTACCTCTAGCCTTAGTGTACTTGAAAGAAATGTATAGGAGAAAACATCAACAACCAAATATTTATGGACACCTCTATCCTAAAAATGATTATGTTATTAACAAATTAATCTTAGAAACAATTTTTCATTTTGCAATCTCAAAGGCAGAAAGAAATGAGAAAATTAGTGAAATTGACATAGGGGCAACTTTCTATGCAACATTAGTCCCATCATCCTCTCTGACAAATCAGAGAGCTTTCCTTGGCAAATACTTTCAAGGAATGTTGCATGCTTACTGTTCTTCTTGGCCTTCTACAATGTGATTAATCTATAAAAGTCTGTAAAAGAAAGCTCTGTGGTAAGGAAACCTATTAAACTTTGTTTAACGTGGTATTTAGATGTTAGATCTAGAACTCACTCAAACATTGACCATGTTTTATTTCTTTTTGCACACAAAGTCTGTTGACAGCCCACCAGACCAATGCTTTCTAGAATATATCTGGCGAACTGCCATTTTCATCATATTTCTTTTTTAAGTTATTATTTTAGTTATTTTAGTTAAAATAACTAGTTTTAGTTTAAAGCTAAGTTTTAAAGTTTGTTTTTTGTTGTTTTGGAAATAACTATTTTCTTATCTGTAATTGAAAAAGCTGAATTTTCTACCCCTATTCTGGAAAAACTCAGCCTAATGTTATTCCTCTTCAAATGAAGGACTACCTTTCTTGTTCTCTGAGAGGTGTCCAACTTGGTGGTCATGGTTAAACTGAGATGGCACTGAGTATAAACAGCTGGTGCATTTAAAAGACTAGATGATAGGCACCAGTGGAATAGGATGGCACACAGCATACTTTCTTTTTCATGTGTAATCTTTGATTCCCCACCCCTTACATATTGGAAGTTAAAGTTCTGTTTTGCTTTTTCTTTTTGGAGGGGGGTGCACATCCTTTTGATGCTCAGGGTTTACTCCTGGCTATGTGCTCAGAAATCAGCCCTGGCTTGAGGGGACCATATGGGACGCCAGGGTATCTAACCGCGGTCCTTCCTAGGCTAGCATTTGCAAGGCAGATGCCTTATCTCTAGCGCCACCTCTCTGACCCCTGGAAGTTAACATTCTAACAGGAGTACCAGCTAGTTTACCTGCACATTCAATGTGCAGGTTTTGGAGTAAACTCTTCAGAGACTCTGAGTCAGAAGCTCCATGGTTCTAGCAGTGAGCAGAACATGATGTTACCTAGCTGGTGACACTGGCATCAGGGCTGATTTTGGCTCTAAAATGTCTCTATTTTCAATCCAAAAGAGACATAATCATAACAATTTGATGGTCAGATTGTGGTATGGTGAAGTCAGAAAAACCAGGGGTATAACTTCAAAGCTGTTCAGGTCCATGAAGGAGGACTAGCCTAATTTAAAGAAACACTTGAGTGTTAAGAGACCAGACCTACTGGCAGCTTCTTACAAAAGCTGGGATAGAACAGCAGCTCTACAAGGATGTGGTAGCCATGAACTTCTGGGAGTCTATGACCATGGCTTTCTGCATTAATAATTTAGTGGAAAGCAAATACTCTATCACCACATGGATGGGAAATTAAGACCTGAACACCACCAGGAGTGACAGAACAGTGAAGAGTTCAGGCTGAGTTCTGAAGCTCTTCAGAGCGCAACAGCCCAGAGTCTGCCTCATGCCCAGCTCTTTAAAATATATTTAATAATAGTGGAGAAAGAAGCTCTCCTTGACTTGTGCGTGATCTCATAGGGAGGTTTTAAAGCTTCTTTTATCCCCCCTTTAAACTTCTTATTGAAAACAATTGTATTATAAACAACCTTGTGAACCAGTGTTCAAATGAAGTGATTTTAGAAATCTAAAAATAAGGAATTAAAGAAAAATTTTTACCGAAGAAAATATTTGTATGTCATACATGAAATAAATAAGAATATAAAGTACTTACAAAGTCCAGCAACATAAAATCACCAAAACTGGGGAGAGGAACTTAAAAGAGAGAACATATGTATAACCAGTAAGCACACTTGTTGTCAGGGAAATGCAAATAGAAACTACAATGAGATATCATCTCATGCCAGTGATAATGCATATATAAAAAATACTGAAAACATTAGTGTTGGGTGGGAATGATGTGAAAAAAGAAATTTGTTTCACTATTGGTGGGAATGTCATATGATTCAGGTTCTATGGAAGGTAGAATCTTTTCAGGAAGACTGAACAGTCTCCACATGTTGCAATATAGCCATTTCTTGCATCCAATCCCACATCAACATTAATTATAAAAGATATATACACACCTATGCCCATTTGGGTGCTGAGAACAATAGTTAAAATATAAAATCAATATAAATGTTCAGTGACAGATGTATTAATAAAGAAATTAGGCTGTGTATACACAGTACCTTGATACTATAAGAAACAATAAAATATTTAAGTTCTCCTGCAACTTGGATGAAACTGGAAGGTATTTTACATTAAATAAAGACTTAAGATTATCAAACATTGGTGGCCAAGCAGAGGAAGGAACAAAGAGGTGGACTGGAAGTAACTGAAGGACAGTGTTGGGGTACTTTGGTAGTTGTGAAATTAAAGTTCTTTTGCAGAACATTAATATTATTATAACTCTGTTACCTAACCACAATTAAAAAAAACACCTAGATCTCACACACATTTTCATTATATTTCCCATTTTTAAATATTAAAAACTCAGTTTTTTTAAAGTTTTTATTGTGACTGAAGTTCATTACACAGAATTATTTACGGTACATAGTGACAATGAATGAAGGGCATTCCCACCATCAATGTTGTCCTCCCTCCACTCCTGTTCCCAGCATGCCTCCCATATCTCCCTCCTTTACTCTCCCCTGCTCCCTCCCCCCATCCCCCCGCCAAGAATACTAGTGTAACTGGTCTCCACTTAGCAGCTTGTTGTAGGTCGGGTATCTATTCTGTTTGGTGTCCAGTCTGATCATTTTTTATTTACACTGCATGGTCATATGACTGGCCCTGGTAACATCCTTTTCTCCCCTCAATTTATGAGTCTGAATGCTTCAAGTTGTGCTATTCTGTAAAGGTTAAGAAAAGGAGAAGGGGAAATTTGGTATCAACTACTACAAGCAAATGAAATTTAAAAATCGCCGAATAATATCCACAGGAGTAAAAAAAAAGGTGGAAGAAAAAAGAGAAGGAAAATAATATCAAAAAGGGATTAAAAAAAAGCCAGAAAAAGGAATAATGGAGTGGCAGGGTTTGGTGTTACCTCCCCCCCTTTTTTTTGTATAGGCACAGTAAGTATTGGGGAAGTATGGAAATTTCCATGGCCTAATGGATTCAGGGTTTCTCCATTCCTGGAGCATATTATCATGGGAACAACCACTGGCTCCATATTTTCTCATTGCCATATCCCAGGGGTTTTGGTTGTTTGTTTTTGTTGTTGTGGAGGTGTCAGGAGACTTTCCTCTCAGTTGTGGACGAGAAAATCAGGTCACTGTAGAAAGCAATCTCGGTATTTGCACATGTCCTAGGACAAGGCCTAGGATTGAGTCTTTAAGGTTCTAGAGGTTGTTCTAGCATCATTGATGTGTTTAGTTTTCTGAGTCCTGTGCTCCATGTTTTTGATAGTTACCTAAGCCATAGTCTAGGAAGTCATGATTCCAAAGATTCTGCTTAGTCTCTGTTGTCAGAATTGGGCCTCTGTGCTAAGAGATCTTGATTTTTGTAAGAGATCTGGACTATTGCTTAGGGTACGGTTTTCCTTAATGGTTTCCAGGTAAGTTCTACCAGTCACTGTTCTCAAGGTCAGTTTTCTGATGTTAGTGCTCTTATTTTTCATATTTCAAAGAACAATACATCTTCTGGTTTCCACTGAGTGCTAGGTGATATGATAGGACCTCTGGTCTTAGGTCAAGTTGACATTTCCTCGCTGTCCACGTTGTCTTATCAGCACTAGCACAAGTATATCTCCCAAAAGGGCTTAGTTCCTGGTGGTGTTGCAGGGAGTTGTTTCAGTTCTACGTCTGGGATTAGAGAACGGACGGTGTCCAATCTCGTGGAGACTGAGTTGTATCCACATGACATATGTCCATGATGGGAGGCACCCTTGTGTAAAAAGTGTGAGTTCTTATCCATAGAAGATAAGATCTTCTGTCTGAGTACATGATTTCCCCTTATTTACTATGCCTATACAAAAACGTATGGTGTCCTTTGGTATTGCTGGTGCTATTCCGAGTAGGGATGACAGGCCACACATACAGTACTGGTGGTGTGGTCTGAGCTTTTATCCCAGGCAAGACGTTTCTTGGTTTTTGTACCTGGGAGCACCCAAGCTGGGAATATGCATATATAAAAAATAGAGCAAATGTATGAAACTGAGCTAAAAAATTAAAGAAAGAAAAAAAAGATAAGTTGAGGGGAAAAAAAGGAAAAGAAACATATTTGAAAAAAGAAAGTGATGGGGAGGCTATCTGTATGTTTAGGAGTATATATCTTAAGATGCATTATTAATATGATATTAAGCTTACATAGGCAATATAGGCCTCCCAATGAGGTCTACTGAGATAATCTTATGGGGAGTGGAAGTCAAGGCACTTTTTCTTATCACTAATTTTAGTTTACAGTTTAAGATACGATTTGCAGAATTTCAGAGTCCTGTAATGTCCTTGAGTGGGGAGTTTTGCTGTAGCTGATTCTGGTATGATGTATCGGTCCATGGTTTGACAGGGGTGAGAGGGGTCACAAGCTTAAGTCAGCAGGTGTGTTAGTTGAGGTTTCTTGTTGAGACACGAGAAGGGGATTCTAGAGGGTGCCTTTCATTGAGGAGCTGAATGGTGCTTTATTGCGGAAGAGGTCGGACTTGGTGCCTATCAAGGTAAGAATTGAGGAAAAAGGGGTAATTAAAGGGGAGGTAACAAATCAGGGTTGGGATATGGGGGAATATAAGGGTCTCTTGGTGTGGAGGGGTAATGAATAAGTGGGGCTATATTCCTCATATAGATGACTATTTAAGGTTAAGGCTTGGCAGTTAGAGAGGACTTCAACATTAAAAAAATAAAGTCCACATAAACTTTGATTTCACAAATCTATTTGAGTGCAATCCTCCTTATATAGGGTGTTCCATTACCTTTTATGTAGTCAAGGGCAAGAGTATTCTTGGATGGGTTAAAAAGGGTATTTGTCTCCCAGACGCTAAAGTGCCCCAACGCTTTTGAGAATGGTAATAAATAAAAAACGATAAAGGGACATTACTTTGACTATTGTCTGAAGTTGTGTGAGCTCTGGGCCCAGCTCTGGTCCCTGCTGTTTGTGAATGCATAGGGGGTGGAGCTGCCCTCCACCCCAATTCCTCCCCCCAGGGCCCAGCTTACCTAAGGTGCTCCTGAAGAGCCCCTCTGGCGTGGGGGAATATAGTCCCCCAGACTACTGGGAAGTCCGGGGGGTTCTTGGGCTAGCTGTCCATCCCAGTGCACCCCACATGCCAGTATAAGACCAAGAGAACTCCTGGCTTGTGGGAGCTCTGGGCACAGCTCTGGCCCCTGCTGTTTGTGAATGCATAGGGGGTGGAGTTGCCCTCCAAGCACATACGTACTTCAATCTTATTCTGCTGATAATATGCAGCACATATGAACATACAAAAAGGAAAATGACAAAATCTTAGGGAGGAGTTTTTATTATAGAAATAATTCTAGTCCCTTTTGTTCTATAATTCAAAGGAGAAAACTTTTCATTCCTATGTGTGTCTCTTGTGTGTCTGGGATTTTATTCAGATGTAAAGAATGAATAATGATAAAAACATTACCTTATAAAACACAGTTTAATGCTTGAATTTCCCTATATCATAAAGGTAATGCTATAAATAATTTTACCTCTCACATCTCCTCCTCCTGTCTGACAGAGAAATGTTGACTGAGAAATCCATGTGCATCCATAGATGTGAGTGCTCTGAAATACGGAGTCTTTAAGCTCAAGTAATGGGAGAGCTACTTGCATAGGCATTTACTGAGACCCTGGAATCAGGAGCAGTGCTCAAGGTCACAGACCTAATTAGGAGTTATCTTTACTCATATACACTACCCACACCCAGGGAAATAAAAAGATGCAGTCAGCAGACAATGACATGCACATACAAAAGGCCCTTACACATGAGCCATGAATCTAACAACAGATGAAAAAAAAAAGATGCTTTCAAGAAAGCCTTTTGACCTATATTTTTTGAATATTTTGGATTTTGGCAATAACTTTTGTGATTTAAAAATGCAATTTTAACCTTAATTTAAATCTTTGTGTATTAGAAAGGGTAAATTAAATTAAAAACATGTCTTTCTAGTTAAATACAGACTTTCTTTTTGTTTAATATACAACAAGGGGCAGAAAATTTGTTGAAGAAGTGGATAGTGGTAGAGGAGGAGGAGGTGGGTGGGGTGCTCGAAGAATAAGAATCTTGACCACAGGAATGGTACCAGGAGATGAAAAGATTGCTAAGCAGAAGGGAGTGTCAGAGGTCTGGAGATCACCCAAGATGAACAGCATCCAGGAAGATGACAGGACAGGCAACCTAATCACAGGCCACAAGACAGTTTTACTGGTGCTGTTTAATTACTTGCTCTATCATATAAAAGGGTGCATAGTTTTGTGTCAAATCTATAAATCTTTCCTGGTTTTAGGTATATGTTCAAAAATTTTTGATAAGTAAATAAAACTCTTCTGTCATCTTGTCCAGTTTCTGATTTCAAATGAAGCATCTGTCCCTACTGGGTAAAATCAAATGGTTTAGTCCTAATTTTTCTTCTAAATGCAAAATGCCTCACAAACATCTCTTCTTAGCTGCCTAGTAGGCATTGCAAAATCAATAAGCATAAAACCAAACTCTTGATTCAGTATCTTACAACCATAACCACAAATGCACAAGCCCTAAATCCTCTTCCCACAATATTTCTATGTGAAAAACAGCTGCCCTCTTTATTTGTGGTTTTACTTACTGTACTTTTTACTTATTCATCGTCAACATGGTCTGAAAATAGTAGGTAAGTAAAATAATTTAAAAGAAATATTGTACTCGCATAACTTTTGGATATTTATATAGTGTTATTATTGCTCTATTTCATTACTAATTACTGTTGTTAACCATTTTCTGTATCTAACCTATAAAATGAAAATTTATTATAGCTGTGCAGATAACAGAAAAGCCATAGGGTATATATACATACACACATGTGTGCATACATGTATGCATTTTATGTTTTCTTAGATCCAAAATCTTTAGTTATTCTTGACTCCAATTATTCTTTACTACACTACCACCAATGCTTCTGTAAGAACTACTAGCACAATCTTTAAATTATATTTAATGTCTGGGGAATTAACTGAAATGCTAAAGCACAAATCTACGATGTGTGAGGCCAAAAGTTTTTTTTTTGTTGTTGTTTGTTTTTTGGGTCACACCTGGCAGTACTCAGGGGTTCCTCCTGGCTCTACACTCAGAAATCGCTCCTGGCAGCTCGGGGGACCATATCAGATGCCGGGATTGAAACCAAAGACCTTCTGCATGCAAGGCAAATGCCTTACCTCCATGCTATCTCTCTGGCCCCAGGCCAAAAGTTGATGCCCAACATTTCATAACTTTTCAGGTACTGTCAGGTGTTTGGTGACTCCCAGGTACTGCTGGCCAAAGCAGGTTAAGTATTATCTGAGATGGACCCTAGCAATGTAAAATAAATAAATGAATGAATAATAATCTATTTTTCTGGGTTATATTTTATTTCTTCATTCTCTACATCACTATACACCCTTTTTCTGAAGTGTATTACTTGGATGATTTAAATAATATCCTATTGTGGTCTTCCTGTCTTGGTCTTTGCTCTCCTAAAACCTATATGTCACACAAGAGTCATCAAATAAAAATCAGACTTTATCACTTCCCTCCTCCAAACACATCGAACCTGCTATTTGCATCGACTCTTCCTTTTATCTGGAGTGCTTTTCTCAGAGATAGCTGAGAATCTACTTGTCAGATTTATTTTCTAAGAAAGAGACCTTCCATTACCACAACTCTGAGCATAGGAATTCTCCTTCTAGCCCAGCCCCACCCTTCCTTAACAAGTATCCATAATTCCCTGACATCATTTATTTGCTTATTTTCTATGACCACTCAATCAAAAGTAACTTCTGCCTTCTGCTCTTTTTTTCTGGTTAATAAAAGAAAGTATGCTCTTGAATAAGCCCACTTATGGTTTAGCAAAGATCCTGACATCCTGTGATACTAACATGGCACGGGTCCTCCATTAGCACTCATCCCATTGGGTGTCAGGTATATACCACCTTGTCACACAGTGAGGAACAAGTGATGTACTTTGAGACTGACAGAGGAAACTTGGAGAAGTTGAGGAAGAGAGAGAGGAGGACCTCATTCTTGCTAATCTTTCCCTTGAGAGGGCTTTAAGACTCAGACCACTCTGAGTGGGTCTGTGTCCCTCCCTGAAGAAGTTGATTTAGTTACTATTGTCAAAAGAGTATCAGGGGTATAGTTTACGTTCCTGGTATATATTGTTCGAATGACTGAATAAATTGTATTTCAGCCATTTGTAGGCTAATCTGCATTTGATTTCTAGTGATTTTGATAGAAAAGACAGATATATTATATTTTACTTATTGTAATTGTAAACCATTCTGCCTCACATAATAGTTGACACATCTCATGCCTGACTTTTCTGTATTGCCCTGTAGGAACGGATCTGCTTCCTGGTGGCATTTCCTGAGCAGATATTTGATGCTCAAATTTATCAGCTATGTTGATTTTCTCATATCAAAAATTCTCTTTCAAAAGTGTTCTGCGATTCTTAATCTGCTATTATCTCTCATACTGGTCTCTATATAACTAATATTATCTTTATTCCTTTAAGTTCATTTTCATGATATTTTGTACTTAAATGAGAAACAATAAATATAAAATATGAATTATAATTTTTGTGTCTATCACATAAGTTACAGATATTATTTCTCAGGTTATAATTTGTATCACATTTTATGTTATGTCACTAACATACAAATGTTAATAGTTGATGGACTTTTTAAGGCACTATGTTACTTCAAAAGGACTTCCTTATATTGATTGTTCTAGCTTTTTATTCTTTTGCAGTGAATTTTTTCTTAATAATTCAAATAGTTCAAATTAAGTAAGGTTAACAATATAGAGAGTTTCATGACTCTATATAGTTATCTGTCTCTGTTAAATTATTTAGAGGAATGACAACTGAAAGTGAATAATGAATAACTTTGTTTTTCATGGTTATTCAATAAATTAAAAAAGAAATTATTTATAATATGGTCTGTGTTTAAAGGATGACTTAGGGTGCCTATGTGTAGAATGATTATTTTAAAAACTTGTTAAGCAATGAGGTCAATGAAATATCACCTTTCTATGAAAATCCATCTTTTATTTTCTTTATACTCTGTGATGGTCTAGGACTAGACTCCTAAAAATAACAATGTGAATCTTACTGAATATTACTGCTGCAATTTAGTGGTATTCTCACACACATCATCAAATTGGATTCCCACAAGTTCTGAGACGCCAGGCAGCAGGAGACAAAGCACCAGACCTGACTCACTCAAAGGAACTTTCCAGCCCAATTTTTCTCTGATTTAGTCATTAGGTTTGCAAAAGTCTCATTTTTAATGATCTTACCAAGTTTGGCTTCCTTTTTAAGAAGAGAGAAAAGAAAATAAAACAGAAAACACACAGAAAGAGGTTTGAGGCTAGCATTTTCAACTGTGCCTACTACTCCAAGTGAGAATGAGAAGAATTTAATTTTCTGGTCTGTTTACTCTAGTGTGCTTGTCTAGGTTTGTCACCAGCTTGGAGGGAACACAGAGAATGTAAACTATATTTTAATTCAAGTTATTGTATTTGATTTTTTCTGTCCTTATAATATTATCTGTTTTACATTGTGTTTAATATAAAACAGCCCTAACTTGCTAACTAAACTGCATTAATTCCTGTTTCTCAACAGTAGCATGCATTCAGTTGTAGTAATACATGAAAACCCACATTATGAGAAAAATCAAAGATAATTTAGCCAATGCCTACACTTAATATACAGTTAAGGAGCGGCTCTTTGCCTGTAAAAACTGAACTTAAGTGATCAGCCATATATTACCAGTGCCAATTTACTCTCTAACCTTACCAATTCAGAATAGTTCATATTCTACAAGCATGTTTCTTAGTATTTGTTAATTGAGAATCTCACTAAAAACCTCTGAAGTCAAATGCAGGAAAAGACTTTCCACTTTTGCCAACTGAAAACTGCTCAATAGTTTTAAGACTTTGGTTATGTATAATTCCACAATCAGAAATATCACATGTTATAATAAAATTACTCAAATCTCCAAAATTGTAGCAAAAACTGGCTGGTTCTCTAATCATTCGGTGTATTGTATAAGGATTTTCCAAGAGAAATTATTTTTTGAAATGAATTATAACTTGGTTGCCTGCAATTAAAATGAGACCTTCCTTCCACATTGAAAGTAACATTTTTCCTTAATTTGTCACTACCAAGAATCCAAATAGTTGATGTCTTCGATTTGCTTCAAATGGACTCACCTGAATATTTCCAAGTATATATGTTACTTCTTGGTTTTTTTTCTTTTTTATTATGAGAACAGAGAAGCAAAGAAAGAGGAAAGGGTAAGGTTACAGTGGAAGGACATTCACGCATAAACAGAATTCTCAGTAGTCCCATCGATGATATCTCAGTCTTGAACTTTCAGCAATGAATAAGAAAAACAAAACAGAGCCCATGTACAATTACTTTGTCCCCCAAATCTCCAGATTGTAGTACATACTATTTTTTACCAGCACATAATGCAATCTAAAGACATAAGACTTAGGTTACAACTTAAACATTGAAGGCAAAGTACATTTTTATATATCCATGCACAAATATATTAGTTTAACTTAACCTCCAAAGTTTCAGTGGTTTGTTTTTCTTAAGGGTTAGTCAGGGGAATAGAGTAAAAAATGGTGTTAGAGTGGCATTTGTTTGCATAGGCCCACCAAAATATGAGGGACCTGGAAAAAAAA
>PVKC010030064.1:0-14930 GCA_004027635.1 Crocidura indochinensis | reverse complement strand
GTTAGGAAGAGGAAACGAAGAGAGAAAGGAAGGAAGGAAGGAAAGGAAAGGAAAAAGTAAAGAAGGAATGAAGAAGGAAGAGAGCACAAAAGAAAGAGGGAGGAGGGAAGAAAAAGGAAAATAGGGAGGAAAGAACAAAGTAAAGATCAAAGTAAAGGAGGGAAAGGAAGATGGAGAGAGAAGGAGGGAAGAGGGAAGACTGAAGGGAAGGAAGAAGAGAAAGGACAAGAAGAAAAGAGGGAAGGAGAAGGAAAGAGAGAAAGAGAAAGAGGAAGCAACAGATGGTAGAAGGGGAGCAATAGAGGAGGAAAGAGAAGAAGGGAGAAGGGATGAAAGGGTAATGGAGAGATCAAGGAAGAGGAAAAGGAAAGGAAGGAAGGAAGGAGATGAGAAAGGGAAGGAAGGAAGAAGTGAAGGAAGAAAGAAGGGAGGAAGAAAGAGAGGAGGAAAGGAAAAACTGAGGTAAAGAGGAAAGGATGGAGAGAAGAGGAAGTAACAAAGAAGGGAAGGAAGGAAATAGATAATGAAGGGAAAATAAGAAAGTGGAAAGGAAGAAAGGATAAGCAAATGAGGGAAGGAGAGAGGGATAAAGGAAGAATGAAGGGCTGAAGAGAGAAGAAAATGAGGAAAGGCATAAAGGGAAGAATTAAGGGAGGGAGGAAAGATAGAAGAGAGGAAGGAAAGAAGAAAGTAAAAAGGAAAATATATAAAATAGAAGAAGTAAATTAATAACCTACAGGAACAATTATAATTCAACTATATGGAACCAATAGGAGTCAAGAATTAAGCAATTCTTGAGTATAACTAAACATTTTATAGGACCTCAAGAAAGTACAATATGGGAAGTACAGGCTTTGTTACAATGAAATATAGACAAGGGATCCTTATGGATATATTTGGTTAATGCAGAAAATAAGATTTTAGACTAATAATGATAATGATAATGATGATGATGATGATAATAATAATAATAATAATATTGGAGCAATAGCATAACAAGTAGGGCATTTGTCTTGCACACAACTGACCCAGTTTCAATGTTCAGCATCCCATATGTTTTCTTGACCCTGCCAAGAAGAATTTCTAAGTGCAGAGACAGAAATAACCCCTGAATGCTAATGGGTATAGCCCCCAAATAAACAAACACACAAACAAACAAAAAATAGTGGTAATAATAATAGAGCAAAAGCAAATATTATTTATAGTTTATCATTGAAAAATCACAGAAAATTATAAAAACATATTATAAAAGGATTTCAAAACAAATTATTTTAAAAAAGAGAAAATAAATTTTACAAAACAAAAAAGAAAAGGAAATATATATTTAACTTCAAAAGGGAAGTCAAGATATTCTATGTTGAGGAGATAAATACAAATATTTAAGCATATAACTCTACTAGGATAATTTGACTATCAAATAATAAAAGTAGTGAAAATGAACAATGTAGTATTTCATATTAAGTAATATCAATAGTGAATAAATTTACAAGTACAGATATCATCTTGTATTAGATTTGTAAAAGGAAAACAGTTAATTTATGCAATTTTCCATAACATGAATGAATTTGGGGTTATTTGCTGAATGAAGTCAGTCAGGAGTAGGATTGTACAGAGTAATCTTTTGCAACCCAGAGAGATAGCTTTAAAGGTAGGACCTTTGCCTTGCTTGTAGCCAGCCTGGGTTTGATCTTTGACATTCATTATTGTCCCCTGAAAACCACCAGGAGTAATCTCTAAATTAAGAGCCTGGAATAATTCCTGAGCATTATCAAATGTGATCCAACCTTTCTCTCCAGCAAAAAAGAAAAGAAAAGAAAAAGTAAAAAAAGAAGGAAAGGAAAAAGGATGAATTTTCTCAAATGCAACAAAATCATAAAATTGAAACTGAGCTTACCAAAGGGAGAAGGGTGAATGAAAGAGAACTTGGAACATTAATGGAGGGCACAGGTCATTGATGGTGGTTGTGCGGTCAGAATATTGTACACATAAAAAAATAATATTGTTCACATGAAATTCTATTCATTAACAATATTAGAAGTCATGGTGCTTCGATAAAAATAGAAAAAGAATTGAAGATTTTTTATGAGTGACTCCTGAATATAAAGTGGTAAGGCCCATTTAGTTCTCAGAGGTTACTCCTGGTTTTGCACTGCGAAATTCTCCTCAAAGGCTCTAGAGAACATATGGGACGTTGGGGATCAAACCTGGGTCAGCCATGTGCAAGGAAAACACCCTATGGGCTGTACTGTAGCTCTGACCCACATTCTACTTCTTTACACCAGAAAATTTGTCTGTAATTTGGTTTACTGATATAACTTAAAACCAGTAAAGAAGAAGATTAATAAAACTTGGGGCCAGAGAGATAGCATGAAGGTAGGGCATTTACCTTGCATGCAGAAGGACTTTGGTTCGAATCCCAGCATCCCATATGGTCCCCCGAGCCTGCCAGGAACGATTTCTGAACAGAGCCACGAGTAACCCCTGAGTGCTGCCGGATGTGACCCAAAAACCAACCAATCAATCAATCAAACAAATAAACAAAAAATTTAACTTAACATAGATGTTCATATCAAATAGGAAAATGTATGTCCTCCAAAGATCAATAAGAAATTAATCATAAAAGCAATAAGGATCAAAATATACTAAAGTGACAAAATTTCTATATTTTCAATTTTCAATAGCTACTGTATATTAAAGTATTGGAACATTCAATATTATGGGAAAATTCTATATTATTTCAAAATTAAAAGTTCAATACTGAAGCCAGAGAGGTGGCACTAGAGGTAAGGTGTCTGCCTTGCAAGCGCTAGCCAAGGAAGGACAGCAGTTTGATCCCCGGTGTCCCATATGGTCCCCCCAAGCCAGGGGCAATTTCTAAGCGCTTAGACAGGAGTAACTCCTGAGAATCAAATGGGTGTGGCCCAAAAAAAACAAACAAAAAAAAGTTCAATACTAAAATTTTTAATTTAATTTTAACCTTTGTTAAAAATTAAAAAGAAATGTTTGGAAATGTTTGGTAATAGTTTTATAGAGAATGATATGGATATATATTTTATATAAAACAATTATCAGATATTTAGCAATATAGAATTAGTTATTCTTTGAGATTAATTTTGTACAATAAAATGAATTATAATTTATGAATTATAATATATACATATATATGAATATATGTAGATATATTCATATATATGAATATATTTATGTAATGTAACATGGTGGAAAATATTTACATTTTGTAATCTGGAATTGCATTCTTTTGAGCCATGTGAACTTGCTTTATTTTTCTGAAATATTTTCTTTCAAGTTATTTATTGAGCATTTAGTGTAGTATTGGGGAATGTTATTTTATTTAATTCTTATAGTTTTTTTCTGAGTTATACAATATATTTATCTTATCTTTTTACTTCTAAGATATTTCCTGCCTTGTTAATTTGAGATCCAATGAGATTGTTGGAAAAATATCAGCAGATTACAAAAATTTTTTTCCTAGGAATTTTAAAATAAAGTCAGATATCAAATCAGTAAAGGCATTTTTGTATTGTTTTCTTTAAATTACCAAAATTAAAAAAAGGAGAAGGAAACATCAGAAACTTGGTACATTTCTAAGGATTTAGAAGACCCCCCCTTCAGGCCCTTCCCACAAGACTGAATAACAGATCCTAAAATGGCAACTCTGTGTTTTTATACTGCTTTTACATTTATAGTGTGTCTTCAGCATAAGTCATTTGTGGGGAATTAGTTCTTTATAATCAATGGGTCAAGTCCCCATGAAGTAACCTGTAGGTGACCCAGTTACATTCATGAAAAGTATAGAATGTCAGATCAATAACAGCAGAGCATGGATTCTGAAATATAAAACAATCTCTAGAGTTTTTGTTACCCAATGGATGTTATCAGACAGGGGATCTTTCTGACAACTGCAGGTTCTTATCTTCTTAATGTTTGTGCTTGGTCCCAAAGAGTCCATTATACAAAGCAAAGGCCTTCTGTTCACTCTTATTGGAATATGTAATGACGACTTTGAAACACATAATGAGAATTAATAGTAATTCAAATAGCATGAGCAGTCATTAATTTCTTTCCCATGAAATAACATTTCTTTTTCAGAGGTAAATCACTCTAGTTGGACGTAAAATTCCTTTTAGTCTATTCACCTTTTAACACTGTCATGAAAGGATAACAGATCTTTCAATTTGGGGTCAAATAAAAACATTAAGTCTTCATAAACTGGTTTGGAGCAGTGAAAGAGAAAAAGGAAATAGTTTTATAGCTACATGAACCATGACATTATGAAGTAAGATGTTTTGTTGGTATGTAATTAGAAAACAGAAACTACTTCAAGTATTTACATTGACAGAAGGAATTAATTTGATATAGGAAATGTATATCCATCTGATAGAGCAGCTGAGTGCCAAAGGGAAAAGAAGAAAAGAATCAAGAAATTAGCAGTTACAAAAAGCTACTACTAGGTGAAATTGTAAAGCAAAGAGGGTTTGATCACAACATAAATGCTTGAACAGGAATGGAACTATTCTCTCAAATCTAAAACCACATTGTATTGGAATAGTGTATGCCTGGAACTATTATGAATAAATATGTAAACTATGGTATTACAAAAAAAGTTTTAAAGCAAACTGAAGCAATAGGAGATATGAATCCTAGGGCAGAGAAGCTAACTGAGATAGCTAAGTGGGCAGGAAATTGAGGTAGAAAACAAACCGATCAAGGGGCTGAGATTTTCTTTCCTCACTGTCCATGACTTTAATTTGGCATAGCAGAAAGAAGCCAGCACTTAAATATAGCTGGCTGATCAAGGTAAACTCCATCATGTATAGAGCATGGAATTGAAAAGCAACTGAAGGTAAAGGTAAAGAAGATAAAGAGATTCAAAACTCTCATGTCTTCTGTGAATTTACTTTTTCTGGATATTTTTAAGCCAAGAATCCATAGGCAGGTCAGTTATACTTCCACTTACATATTTTTATGAGATAGTACAATTTATAAAGGTCAGCATTTTTCTCAACTAAGCAAAAATATATAATGGTTTGGAATTTATTTTTACTCAATTGGTGCAAAGGGGGTACAATATATTTCTTTATGTTATATTTTCACGTTTTTGTTTTGTTTTTGAGCCACACCCATTGACGTTAGAGGTTACTCCTGACTATGCACTTAGAAATTGCTCCTGGGTTGGGGGATCATATGGGATGCAGGAGGATCAAAAAACAGTCTGTCCTATGCTAGCACTTGCAAGGCAGAAACCTTACAGCTTGCGCCACCGCTCCGGCTCCTTAAGATTTATTTTATTTATTAAAACCATTGTAATTTACAAAGTCCTTCATAGTTGGATTTCAGACATAAAATGAATCAGGGCCAATCCCACCACCAGTGTCTAACTATTTCTATCATGTTTCCAAGAGTATACCAACCACTAAACTTAACCCTCCAGCCTGTCAGTTTAACTGGATCATTTACATTTTAGATTGTTAGAGCTGGGATCTATTGATTCCATTGTTGTTGACTTTGGTTTGGATATTTAGTTGCGTGGGTTTCTTTTTTATTTTAACTTCACCAATGCATCTCAGACCACTGGACTCCTGGCTCTCATCCTTTCATATTTGTGTTTTCCCTTTTCTCAGCTTCTTTCCTTCTTGCTATACTCTGAGGACAAAGTTGTTCAAGGCAACACCCATTTGGACCACTGCATTTCTTCATGTAGTTATTCTAAATACCATCTATAAGTGATATCATTCTGTATTTATCCTTCTTCTGGCTTACTTAATTTAATATAATATATAATATTATTATATTATATTATAATATATTCCTGTTAAATATATATATTTAACATAATATATTCATGTTGCTGCAAATTGCATGACTGAATACTTTCTTACAGTTATGTAGTATTACATTATATATGTGTACCACTTCTTCATGATCCACTTGTTATTAGACATCTAGGTTGATTCTAAGTCTGTTATACTAGTGCTGCAATGAATAATGGTGAGCATACATCCTTTTAGATGAATATTTTTCTGTCCTGGGGTTAGATACCCAAGAGAGGGCTTTCAGAGTCATATGAGAGCTCAATTTTGAGTTTACCAAGAATCATACATGCCCTTTTCCATAGGAATTGGACTAGGCAGCATTCCCACAAGCAGTGGATGAGAGTTCCTTTTTCACTACATCCCTGCCAACAGAGATTGTTGCCATTTTTTATGTATCTGCCATCCTCACCGGTATGAGATGCTATCTCATAGTTGTCTTGATTTGGATTTCCCTAATGATAAGTGATAATGAGTATCTATTTAATATGTCTGTTGGCCATCTGCTTGTCTTCCTCAGAGAAGTGTATGTTCATTTCCTCTCCTTATTTTTTATTCTTTTTTAGGCTTTGTGGAGTTAACCTTTCTGAGTATTTTGTATTATATACTAGATATCAAACCTTTATCTGACGTGTTTAGTGCAAATATTTCTTATTATTAAGTTAGCTATCTTCTAATCTTAGCCATCATATTTGAGGAAATAGGCATTCTTCTGTTTCTTAGAAATATTTTGTTAGAAAAATAACCCAATGGGCTAAGCATAATATTTTGCATGTGGGAGGCCAGAACTTGAATCCTAACATCATCTGGTTTCTGGAGAACTACTGGGAGAACCTGAGAGAACCTGAGAGAACCTGGGAGAACTGAGTAAGGAGTAGCCTTTGGGCACAGTCAGATGTGGCTCACAAACAAAAAATTTTAATATATAGTACAATATAGGGTTGATTTTAGAATAAGAAGTAATCGTAGGATTGTGACCCAAATACAGGGCTAGTAAATTAATTATATTAATTATATTAATTATAACAATTTCATAGTAATTTAATATTTTGTACAATAAAAATGATTATTACTTCCCTGAACTAAGTAAGTACAATTTGTTGAGACCATCTTTCCTTGATTTGAAGAGTAAAGAAAAACTGTTGCTTCTGGAATGTGCTCTCAAAGAAAAAAAGCAGCTTGTCTGGAGAAATACTATTAGCATTCATTTACACATTCTTATACTTATAAAGGAATATATAAAGCAATATCTTCTTCATCCTAAACATAATAATTTTAAAGGTATTGCCTTAACTACTGCAATTACCGTCAATCACACTAGTATACTGCTTCTTCAACTACTTTGTTAGATCTGATCATTCCAGTGTTTCTATTCAGTATAAATCTAAGTTCCGAGATAGTACAGAGATGATTATACTTTTTATGAAAATTCAAGAATGCACTATCATGTATTCTAATAACCTTTGCTATCGATCTTAAAGACAAGACTAGTCTCGTCTCTTATCTATGTAATTATGAAATAAAATTATGTCCATTTTGTATTACAGTTTCTTTAAATCATCAAATATTAGTATATTTTCAAAGGAGATAATACAAGTATCGTAAATGATATATAATTTGTTCAATTACCTTCTATATACACAATTAATGTCCTAAATTTCCTACTAAAACACTGTCATAGCACTATGAATGGTCCTCTCTACTCAAGTTAAGTACCCTTAAGTTCCAAGGTAGTATCAGAATAAGCTGTGATAAAACACAGACATTTTAATTTTTTATTTCTCACTTCTACTTTTAAAATTAATTTTAATGCATTTACACTGGTGATTCTTGAGGCATTGTGATCCCACATATTGAATTTGGTGCTTTGTATAGGTCAGGGGTCCTCAAACTTTTTAAACAGGGGCCCAGTTCACTGTCCCTCAGACTATTGGAGGGCCAGACTATAGTAAAAACAAAAATTACGAACAAATTCCTATGCACACTGCATACATCTTATTTTGATGTGAAGAAACAAAATAGGAACAAATACAATATGTGGCTCGCGGGTCATAGTTTGAGGACCACTGGTATAGGTAATGCCTGAACTCTGTCACTCAAGCTACTCCAGCATTCATTGCTTCTTTAAAAATAATTGAAGAGAGCTCAAAAACTTTAAATAGAACCACCACATGATACAATAAATTAACCTCTGGCTCTTTATATAAGAAAAAAGCAAAACATTTGAAGATATAGACACTTCCTGTTTTCTAAAACATTATAAGTAGTCAAGCTATGAAAACAACATCACATCCTTTGATAGATGGGCAAAATTGGATATATTGCATAGATACATACAGAAATATTACTCAGCTAATTTTAAATATAAAATTGGGGTATTTGTGACAGTATGAGTGAACTTTAATAGCATTATGCTTAATAGAATAAGTCAGACAGAAAAAAGACAATTTTTCTGATATCATTTATATGTGGAATCTGAAAACAAATGAGCTCATAGGTAGAGAGTATACATTAGTGTTTACCAGAGGCAGTGTTGGATATTGAGCAATAGGGGAGACAGGGGGATCATAAGATACCAACTTCTAGTTATAAGATAAATAAGTCATACATGATGACTATAGTGTATTATATATTTGACAATTACTGACTGTATTAAAATTTCTCATTACAATAAACAAAATGTGTGTTGCTATATATATGATAATAGATGTTAACTAGACTTACAGCAAAGTCTATTTCTCAATATAGACAAATTTTAAATCACTATGTTGTACACCTGAAACTAATGTAATGATATATGCCAATTATATCTCAATTAAGAAGGCCTGAAAGCTGTAAAATAATGTTTTCTTGGGAAGCAGAGGGATCATAAAATGAAAAAGTCACAACAGGGGATTAAAGCTCCTACCTCACCTCAAAATGGTTAATTAGAACTCTGCTACTCTATTTCTATTAAACAATAATAACAACAGAACCTGAATTTGTGAGCAGTCAACAGAGAGAGACCTGGGGAGAATAAACTGTTTTGTTTCTCCTGATATCAATTTTTTTTTCAGACCTTGAAACAAATACCAATACTGGTTAAATAAAAATCAGATGCAAGAAGCCTATCCAAGGTCTCAAAATTTGGACAGCGTTAATCCTCACTCCTGTTAACGTGAGCATTGCATCTACAGACATTGAAGAACAGGCTTCATAAGCAGAGTACTATTTTTTCTTGGAGATTTTTCTTTTTTGGACTTTAATTAAGCTCCTGCCAGGCTTGCAGGCTTTTTAATTTTACCTATGTTCTTTTTTTTTCTCCTTGAATCAGTTGGCTTGCCAGAATACTCTAAGCTGACACAGAGTACATGTACCCCAAGACATTCAATTTATAGACAGCCATGTAGCTGCTTCACTGACATCAACAGCAGAAGTTTCCTTACATTTAAAAATATTTTAATTCATTCATTCATTCATTCCCTCATTCATTCATTTATTAATATTTCATTGAGTGTGTGTCTGTCTTGATCTCTGAATTTAAAAAAAAGGGAGAGAAAGAAGCTTCATGGAGTATAGAAGGCAACTTCCTATTAAGTCATCAGTCTAAAGACAATCTAGACATGACTTAACTTAATATTCATACTGCTCATAAGCAAAGTGTAGCTGCTAATTACTAGTGTTGGTGGGTGAAAAAAATAAGCCTGGAGAAGATGATGCCTCAATTGTTGATTTCACCCTTTATTAATGAAATGAAATATTTAATTCACTTAAGTTACTTTTCAAGATGTGTCGTTCTGAGTTAAAGTCAATGCAGTTCTAAAAGTATAAGTAGGAGTGGGGTATAAGAGTTGACTCCTTAAAAGCAGATTCCATGAGAAGCTATTTTCATTTGAGAAAACTTACTTCAAAACCCAAATAGAATGTCCTTTTTTTCCCTTAATAAAAAATAATACAATGTTGCTTCTACAATTCAGAAATAAAACTAAGCCTTCAGAAAATGCATCCAAACTAAAATGGAAGTTCCAGAGCGTTACTACCTCCATGATTGCTATCATTGTCATTCTTATTATTTTGCTTAATAATTCCACGCTGCCAGGTTATTTTGCCAACTGCTCGTGTCTGTGGGGTACTTACTAATCGCTTCCACAAACTGCTCAAAGAAGCTGTAAGGGAAGAGCGGCTCCGGCAGCTCCCGGAAAAACATCTTCAGTGCTCCGGTGACAACGTGGATGTCCTCCCACTGGCTGTCGTCCAAATTCAGCTTCTCTTCTGGGAAAACACGAGGAGAAATGGAACAACTGGTTTTAATGAAACAATTACAAGACACTAATTATTATGTTAATGTTTGCCTACTATCATCAGCAACCGTTAACAGCCTTCTGCACCTAGAGGTTTGGTGCTGCGCATGTTTTTTTCCCCCCTTTTTCCGTAGGAAGGGAACATTTTCAATGGAATACCATCTGTAGGAATGCAGCTAACAAAAAAACAAGAGACACAAAAAGACCGTACCATTGACACAGTATGTCAGATACATTTATTCCCATAATGCATCAGTATGAAAATTAGCAGCACAGCTCCATGTGATTCAAAGCTATTTGGTTTTGAGGCCGAGGGGCTAAGAGTTGCCAATGATGGCCGGCTCAAGGGACTGGCCTAAAGGCCTTGCTGAGCCAACAGGAGACATATGCTAAACATGGCAATAGAAAATGAATTATTGCTTTACATGTGTTAGCCTTGCTATGTACAAGGGAATAATGGGTAACACTTCTTCCCTCTTTTTTTCCCTTGAATATAAAGTCAGCAAGGAATAGAATAAAGAGTGAGAAAGGATATTAATTCCTTCTTGCTGCTTCAAAAATATCTCCTTTTTTCTGTTCTCATCTCAGCAAGGAAAATGTGCCCAGCAACAATATTAGACAGACCCCTGTTGGCCTATATAGGCTATGCAAAGCTGTCAAAATTGATAATACACTAAAGACAAACCGCAAGTGCTTACAGACTCTTCTTTGAAACAACAGAAATGTTTGCTTTGGAAAAGCTTGAGTGAGTTGAGGCATTTCAATAATAATAAAAAAATGCCTAAATGAAATTGTAGGAAAAAAGTAAAGAGATATTGGGCTTTTATTACTTTCTTTTTGTTCACCACGTAATAGTTAAAACCACTCTCACCCCAAAAGTGGATGTTAGAGGTTCTGAAAGTGACATCAGTACAATGAAAAGAAAACAAGGCACCGTGGCACAACTGTTGATGTCTAGTATTTGTCTTTTTAAACAGGTGACATAGGAAAGATTTTAGATTCTGGATTTAATGAAAGCTAAAACTAATCATTTTAGAGAAAATGGGGTTAATTGAAAAGTCAAGCAGTCTGGCAAGAACTTAACAGGTATTTGGTTAACTGGAATTTAGTTTCTTACTGATTTCTTGGGCTCATGTTCACAGGCCCCTTTGGTGTCAGCTTTATGAATGCAGAGGAGAGTTTTCACCAAAAATATAAGAAAAGCTGAGAATTGTCACTGTAGGGAATCTCTGCATGAAATATTTTTCTAATAGTGTTCATGTCCTTTAAAAAATAATAGCTGAAATCTTTATCAGATCTTTTTTTCCCTAAGTGGTCTATTATTTTCAGGACTGGTAAATAACATGCCTGCTCAATAGGATATCTGCAAAGACAAGGAAAAAAGGTGGTGCAGTTTATTTCAGAAGGGCTATTTTTCTTCTTCCTTTCAGTCATCATTCCTACCTCAATCATAACACAATAATATGATCCACAACAAAATCAGCAGAGGAGACCTTCTTTCTGCCCTGCAATCATTTATGATTGATTGTATTTCAACAATTAGTCTTTTATTTGGCTACACACTATTGAAATAGGCCGACAGCATCTTAGCAGGCCAGCTTTAAACAGTCAACTGTTAACAATAGCATCAAAAAGGGAGACCTGATGGGGTTTACTGTCACTTTAAAGAACAGGGTTTTCACATTGTTGAAATCTGTCAGATATTTTGAAATGTCCCTCTCACTATGGTGCCACACCCCCTGCGTGCCCTTATAATAAAATTGGTTTTACTCCTGATTAAATCATTTTCTCCCTACCCACTACCATACTTCTCATAATGGACCTGTACGCTCTACAGCTGGTGTTCTTCCCATGGTACCAATTCTTACTTTATCTTTTAAGCACTTTGCTGCTAAGATCTCATGCAGAGTGCTTATGTTTTGTTAAGAGCTTCATTCTTAGAGAAATAGCTTAACACATGTTCTAAAAATGTTGTACAACTTATTGCTTAAAACACATTTAGAAAATGTATAAGTACTGTAGCTTTGGCACAGAACTTTAAGTGGAAAGCTAAACACACACACACACACACACACACATGCTCACATACACTATATCTACCAAAATTTTATCAGAAATATTCAACACAAAATGCCATTTTGGTACGTAGATTGATATCACGAAAGGAAATTTGTTCAGCATGTATAAAAGAATAATCTCAGTTCAAGGAATAAAATAAGAACAAATGAGCGTTTAATGGAAGGTAAATGCCACTGGCATTTGTCACCTTTAAATACACCAATTCAAGAAAATGTGAAAATGAAATATATATGCATACATATAAACTTACCAATCAATACTATTTGATTAGGCCCTCTGCAAATAGTATCAATATCAACTCAAGATTCTTACAACAGCATTCCTACTGTATATGTATATAGACATATTCATATGTTTACATCTGTATATATGTACATATGTATATATGTAGAGCATATATATGTATATATAGAGTATATATGTACATATATACATATGTAGAGTATTCATTAAAAAGTCAACTTAAATCCTTACAACAAGTGGTTTCAATAAACATGCTGAAGTAGGTGAAGAATCTTTTCAACATAATATCTAATTTAATGATAAGCTTTTTATAACCAACTAACTAAGCTTAGGCTACCTCATATATTTTAGGCCATTATCTAAATATACAGTTATGTTCATATCAATAGGTCCTTTCATGAATCAACCACTTTTCCAGATGAACTTTATACGACCCTATTTTTTTTTTCTGGGGGCAGGATTGGGTTTTTTGAGTCAAACCCAGCAGTGTTCAGGAGTTACTCCCGACTTGGTGCTTAGAAATCTCTTCTGGCAGGCGTTGGGGACCATATGGGATGCTGGGGATAGAACCGGGGAACATCCTGGTCAGTAGCGTGCAAGACAAACACCCTACTGGTGTATTATTGCTCCTGCCTCAACATGTTCCTTTTCTTGTATTAACAGGCATGATTATAAAAGCATTTGATAAGCATTTTGGCGCCCATTAGTAGTGATGTCTCATGATTTTCCTTTTTGCACAGACGAACTTTACTCACAGCCATGCACGATTGCAGATAATTTTATAGATTATTCCTAAAACTCTTACTTGAGGTTATGCTTTTACATATAACTAAGATCTTTCATAACTACTTATCTACAAAAGGCACATATTTTTATAAACAAATATACAGATTATCGGCAATCAAATGAAACTACATTGAAAAAGGACAAAGATGGAGCAATATGGTGCAAATTCTTGCGTAGGACATGATTAAGTGAAAATAAGGTATAGTGGAAATTTTAAGCATAACTAGATAGTCCTAGAGGCCCCCAAGAATCTCTGAGTGTAGCCTTGTGGACCCCAAGCCCTCTTGAGGTGGACCTGGTGATTCCTGGCACCAACACCACAGGGCCTAAGCAGCTTTGCATCTTCAGACCCAAAACTGACCTATTCTGGTTGGATAAGTATCACCAGGAAAGTATGTAAGAATCTGCTAAGAAACCCATAGAAGTCCCCAAATAATAAAAAGAATGGCAAATGCATTATTTAGGGGAATCTAATTTATATAGTTGTATATTTATTTTATGTGACTGTTTTATTTGATATTTGGCATGACAGTTAATGTTATTTAAATGTATCTGGAAAACATTTGTAAAACACAAGGAAATAAAGATACCCAAGTTGACACTGTGCTGAGGGAGGCATACAGAGACTAGAATGGTGAAATATTTAGAGAGCAAGGCAATGGAAATATCGAACAAATACTATAACATTTTGGCTTTTCCAGAGCATTTAAATCAGAGTAATTTCATGTGTTATATCTTATCAACAGACTCTTGATATGGAGGAATTCAACACTGGCTGACTGCTTGACTCAAGGTATAATACACGCACAGCCCTCAAATTAAGTTCTTAAATTCAGTTTTTTGTCCTGGATTTTTTTTTTTTTTTTTGGTTTTTGGGTCACACCCGACAGTGCTCAGGGGATACTCCTGGCTCCATGCTCAGAAATTGCTCCTGGCAGGCACGGGGGACCATATGGGGCACCGGGATTCAAACCGATGACCTTTTGCATGAAAGGCAAACGCCTTACCTCCATGCTATCTCCCTGGCCCTTTTGTCCTGGATTTTAGTTTAAAAGATTTAAACAGCATCAAACATACATTGAGCACCAGAATTCCAATGTGATATAATTTTATGGATCACAAAATTAATTTACATGTTACATCAAAACTACCTATCCTTTGGTGGTCTTTTGAGCATCTTATTTATTTTTATAGTAAACTTTTCTAAAGGACAATAACCTATTATATTTAAATTAAAGAAAATTTATAGTGGCTATTAAGAAATAATATTTTAATATATTTTTTATTTTGATCATAGTGGCTTACAATCTTTCGCATTAGTATTTTAGGTACATTAAATCATGGGAATACCCACCACCAAATTTGTCCTCTCCCTCCCCTGCTCCCTTTCTGCAACTCATATCCCTCACAATCCTCCCCACTAGGCTGCTAGAGTAGGTGGTCCCCTATTTCTTCAGCTTACTATCAGTGATCATACATCTGTTTGGTCCTGGTGCCATCTCTTGTTTCTCCTTCTATTTGAGAGTCTAACCTAGATAAATCAAATTATGTGGTTTTGTTTGAGGGAGAGATAGGCAATAGAATGGGGTAAAGATTAAGGAAAAAAATAAGATAAAAAATTAAAAATAGGGGCCCGGGAGATAGCATGGAGGTAAGGCGTTTGCCTTTCATGCAAAAGGTCATCGGTTCGTATCCCGGTGCCCCATATGGT
>PVKC010030063.1:0-14928 GCA_004027635.1 Crocidura indochinensis | reverse complement strand
TTATTGAAAAATTAAGGAAGGAAGGTTCAATTCACTAAAAGAAATTGTCTGTTAAACAAAGGTCACATATCTTGATTTCTTTCCATCCTATCTACTGCTTCCATGACCCAAACTGGCGAGGTTGGCCAGGGAAGTAGGTGATTGCACTTTGTATTGGTATATTGGTACAAACTCCATTGTGCATAACATTTTTAACATGGTCACCTCTATTTAACATTGTTTCTGAGATTTTTTTGTTTCTGAGTAAATCATGAATACATTCAAATATGGCTAAACTGCTATGCCATTACACTGAGGCAGCCTAGCCTTATCATATACAAATCAGTGGTTCACTTTGTAACATCATCTTTTATTACTAACAAGTACCGCCCTGTCTGACCAGCTTAAGAGGTGATTGATAAAATGAGAGGCAGAAGAGGAAGAGAACAATATCTGTGAACAGAGACACAGAAAGGCAAGATGGTAACTCTTTTTTATTGTGTGCTTACTGATTGCTGGGTACTGTTGTGGGGCTTTACATGCATCGATGAATTCATTTGCTATCAGCAACAGAAGGATTAGAAATAGGACAAATATAAAGGTGGAGAAACTAACTTACTTTTCCTAAAATAGATGAGGTGGTGTTGAGTAGGGGAAGAATAATTTTGTGATGATTAAGGGTTTCATGATTAAAAAATATGATGATAAAAACTTCATGTGCTTCAGATTACTCCTACCTAAAATCATTGCATTGTCTCTGTGTAATTTAACACAGAGAATTATGCATCTAATCTTTGAGCTCATTGATTCTGTCCTCTGCAGCTGTTATTCTGCTGGTGAGGCCTTCTAGTGAGTTAGTTTTCATTTTGCCTACCAAGTTTTTCAGTTCTGTCATTTTTGTTTGAAGTTTTCTCATTTCTGCTCTCATATCTTCTTGAGTTTTATTGGTTGTGCATTGCAGGGTTTCTTAGATTTTTCTGAATATCCTCAACATCTGTCTCTAAAGTTCATATCAGAGAGGCTATAGGTCTGCATTGATTTTCAATTGCGACCTTTTCATTGTCGTTGTGTTTTTATGTGTTAATGTGGAGGTTCATTGAGTAGAAGAAATGTGTGGCTGTGGAGTGAAGTGGCTGCTTTCTTCTCTAGGTGCACTAACCTGGGATAAAAATGACTATTTTGAGTCAAAGAAAACCTCACTGCTGGTCTATCTGCCTCAGTTGGTTTCATTTCACATATACAATTATAGTGAGAACCCTAGTTAGATATTATAAAACTCGGAAATATGTGAAAATTGTTAAATATTATGAGGTACCAATTATCTAGAGTATTTATAAATGTTAGGTCAGCTACTTGCTACCTATGCTATATGGGGAGTGACTTAATCTCTATATAACTTAATTTCTGCATCACATCTCTTAACTTACAATGCAGAGAGTATCTGTTCATAATATTTTTGTAATGAAAAAGGAACAATTTGTGACATTTAGAGTAATATTGGATACAAAAGTAATCTATTATTAAAACAGAGCATGCAATTGTGAATAAACTAACTCCCTTTCTCATTTTTTTTTTTTTGGTTTTTGGGCCACACCCGGTGACGCTCATGGGTTACTCCTGGCCATGCGCTCAGAAGTTGCTCCTGGCTTGGGGGACCATATGGGAAACTGGGGGATCGAACCGCGGTCCGTCCTAGGCTAGCGCAGGCAAGGCAGGTACCTTACCTCCAGCGCCATCGCCCGGCCCCCCTTTCTCAATTTTAATAACATTTCATATAGTTAAACTTGGTAAACGATGACTCATATTTATTTTAAATATATATGTGAGTATATACATACATATATATATATTGGCATTATAAGGCATAAAACATCTCTGCCTCACCTTTAGGACCTGCATCTGCACCCTATATGGTTCACTGCAGTTGCCACAAGTGACCCTTGAGTGCAGAGCCAGGAATAATAACAAATGGTTCAAATGGGCGTGGCCCCCAAATAATAAAATTTAAAATTAACCAGCCTCTGATCCAGACAGATAGTACAGGGGATTACTGTACTTATCTTGTACACGACCCATTTATTTTGAACCCTGGTATGACATGTTTCCTTTTGACAACCACCAGGAGCAGTCACTCAGTACATAGCTAGGAGTAAACCCTGAATACTTTCAAATATGGCTAAAACATTTCTCCATCCTCCTCCTAAATAACCCTAACAGTCTCTGAGGTAAATTCCATAAGGTAAATCCATAAATAATTTTTTAGCATTCCGAAACATTTTTTACAGGACTGAATTGTTCTTTCTATATGTGGAGGAAGAGAAAGCACAATTTCATATCTCTGTGGTATTTAATGGGCAACTACTTTGTCACTTTTGAAATACAAATAGGACAAAGGCCTAATCCTTTCCTAACCTTGCACCATTTAATGATAGATATAAGTATAAATTTGAACTCAACATGTTAAAACAGAACAGTGTTATGTAAGAGGTAAGTTAAGTGCACCCACTTAACCTTTATATTCTAAGACTATATAATAAAACTATACAAATGTTAATGTATTTTTGTACAGGTCTTAAGAATTCTACATTGTTGGGCTACAAAATAATACAGGGGTTAAAGCATCTGTCTTGAACTCCAGCTGACTTAGTTCAAGTCCTAGGACGAAATATCATACCCCATGCATCTCCAGGAGTCACTTCTGAGCACAGAACCAGAAATAATGATTGAGCACTGCTGTTGTGCCCCAAAAGTAACACAATTAAAAATCTTGATATGATAGCTGAATAATTTCTTGCTGGGTCATCAGGAAAGACATTGATGCTTTATGATTTTTCAACAGGTAGAACTTATGGTAAAAGGCACCAACAATATCTGGGAAATAATAACATATACAGAGTATGGAAGGTAGTAGTCATTAGTTCATATTTGAATTCACAAGGACCTACATGGAAAATTGCTGAGAAAAGGATAGCAAAGCTGAAAAAATTGAGTTGGGGCTGATTTATATGTCAGAATATTAAGTTGGGTTAGTTAAATAAGCAGTAGAGAGCAATTGGAGTTTTAGAATAGAGAAATTATATAATCAAAACTGCCTTTTTGGAAGTTAGACAGCATGATACCAGAAATTTTATCTTCCATAGTCACTTCAATGACTTCTTTCTTACAATTATATATATTATTTCTCTTTACCCAAACCCTCCAAAAGATTACAATGATATATTTCTCTTCTGTATTGTGAACCATTCTCTTTTCATATGCAAAGGTGACAAGTAACCTCCCTGAAGACATATATAAAGCTCATTTTTATTTTCTTTATACAGCATTCTTTTATCTTGATTTCCACAACTTGATGCTCTCCTTTGTTTTTTAATATCTATTTAATTATTAGTTCTTAGTCACCTCTGCTAACTCTACTCTAGAATTTCCAATTGATGTAACACCACATATGGATCACCTGTAGGCGCCTATTCCTCTCTATCAGTTCTTATGCTTAACATGATCTGACCCAATGTAGTTTTGATGTGATGTGAGTGAACTCACATTTGTATCATCATCGTGAATCTTTAGACTCATATGTCCTACCATTTACTTAAATATACAAATAGATGTATAATATCATAATAACTCATGTTCAGGATCCTCAAAAAGTCCTCTGGATCCAGTCACCCACTGACATCATAAATTATTGCTTAAGCTCACTTCTCTATTCAAATTAAAGGAGCATTGGTCTCACCATTTTCTCAGTCTTTCATTGTTGTTTTATACATTTTATTTTAGTCACCATGATTTACAATTTCATAATACAGTCAATGATAGGGTTTTAAGTATACAACTCTCTGATACTACATCTCGCACCAGAGTATGTTTACTCAAATCATTCTCTCTCCACAAATGATATGCTCAGTCTTCTAGGCCAGGCTTTAGATTCTGTTAATTTTAGCTATTTATTATTCCTTTATTATGCTTATTTATGCCCCATATTTGAGAAAGATCATTTGCTATTTGATATCTACAAATACATTCTGTCATCTATGGTCGTATCTTATTCCCTTCACTTTCAAAACATGTCCAAAATTCTTTCACTCCGATTCAACTGCTCTCATGTTGGTTCAAGTTACCATAACTTCATGCCTAGATGAGTATATTAAGCTCTTAACTGTTCTTCCTACATCTACTTTTCTACCTCGATACATAATTTTATTAAAAGCAATTATATAATCCTAGAGTGACGTATTTTAGAAATACATTCAAGCAAGCCACTTGTCTGCTTAAAATCATTCAACAGATTTCTATTGCCCCCGAACTGTAAGACAAAGTCCTTGCTGATACCTATAAGGATTTACAGAATCTAGCTCCTGCATTTTTCTTCTCTTTCATTCTGTACTTCATTGTCCCTTTCTCAGTATAATTCAGGTTAACTCTTTCCTGTTAGATAAACACATAAATTAAGAACTGTCATTTCTTTTCTCTTTTTGAAATATTTTTGACCCTGGTTCTTTATATGCTTGCTATTTAGGTATCAGCATAAAAAATGCCACCATATCAGAGGCCTTTCTCTAATAAAAAGTAAGCATTCTTTTTAGTCGTTACTTTCTATTGCAGTCACGTATTTTATTTGCTATAGAGTATGTCTATATTTCATTATATTTTTGGGATGCACTTAACAGTGTTCAGGGGCTATTCCGTATTCTGTACATGGGGCTTGCTTCCAACAACACTTTGGGATGTGTGGTACTACGGATCAACCCAGTCCTCCCTTATGCATGTGTGCAGTGTAGTCATTAATTCTTCTCTCGAGAGCTCTGTAATTGTATTTTACTTTAAATGCATTACATACTCCCAAGTAGAATATTAGTTCTCCGTGAAAACATAAAACTACTTTGTACCACTTGACATTGTATTCACTGTAATTTTAACAGCGCCTGGCCAGTAGTGAATACATAGTAATTATGCACTACGTACACGTTGAAAAAAATTTTATTGGTGTCAGAGTGGTTACTACATTAATAAAGACAATGGGCAATAAAGTCTTTAAATCGATTGATGGCTGTAGGAAACAAACTGAAGAGAAGTCAATATTAGACCCAAACCACACAGATTTTATATAAATGTATTTTGTCCTGAAACGCTAGAACACTTTTCTGGGACTCTATTTCTAATACAAAGTATCAAAAATCGTAACACAAGTCAATTATACACTATGCAATTATCCATTCATTGAGCAAAAGAGAAATGAAGGGTAACTTGCTCTCTGGAAATAGGATTTTCATAATTCCTTGCTATTAATAAGAAGCAGGAAATTTGAGAAAATTGCTGGTAGTTAGGAAGGATAATGCCACTTTTGACTTAAAGTATACTTATTTTTTACTCTCCCTTGAGGGTTCTGGCATACACTTGTAATGTGGATCGAGGATTCTGGAAGAACTAAATAAATATTGAAGGTATCATGACCATAAAGATATTAGTTCCAAGTATTGTAAGTGGGGGCACAACATAATAATTCCAAGTTCTCGGGGCACATGCCTGGAATGTGGAGATGAAGGGTTCTATCTCTGAGCATTGCATATGGTCAGTCCCTCATGCGACTCTTGCATCTTTGGGTCTTTGCAGCACTTTCCAGCACTTTCCAGGTCCAGCCATTGAACTCATCAACTGCACATTCAGGCTGAGAATTGACCTGAGAGTGGTTTCCAGGTGCCCAGAGGTCTTGTGAACCTCATCCTTATTTTTTTAAATTTTGGGCCACACCCAGGAGCACTCAGGGGTTACTCCTGGTTCTGTGCTCAGAAATTGCTCCTGGTAGCCTCTGGAGATCATATTTGATGCCAGGACCTGAACCCAGATATGTCCCAAGTTGGCAGTTTGCAAGGCAAATGCCCTACCGCTGTGCTATCTCTCCAGCCCTCATCCATAATTTTGTAATGGGAGTATATTCCTTGAGGAATATAGGAAACTAAAAGGTATAATAAATCCTCATTTAAGGGGTATGTTAATTGCATTTATATTTCATAGGAAATATAGCTAGAGTATGTAGATTATAATAATATGATTGCTCAGTCCCTCTTCCTTCGTTCACCCTCTCCTTTAATAATTATGTGAATTCTTCCTCAACAATGGGACCCCAACTGTGGGTCATAAGGAGGTATTGCAATCTCCCCTGAATTTAGCCTCTTAGCATATATTTTTTACTAATCATATCAGAAATGTAGGATGCCTGGGGACAACTTGGATATATATATATATACACATATATATATATATATTGGGACACAAGAGTGTTATCTAAAATATCACATATCCAGCTACTCCTTCCATCCTGAAGTAAACACTAACAAGGCCATGAGATATACAGCAGCCTAGAAACATTTCATCAATTTCTGAGCATAGCAAGAATCTTTAAAAAAGTTGTAAAGATAACCAGTGTCCATAGAAGCAGTTTCCATTTCATGAAACAACTTGTGAACAAAGCAGATTATAGCTTCATTCTTTATATCCATGTCTTCTTTCCCTTCTTTACTCTCCCCTATCTTATTATTTTCTTCTCATTTTTTTTCTTTTTGGGGGTGTGTGTGCTGAGTCACACATAGCAATGCTTACAGATTACTCCTGGATATGCTCTCAGGAATGATTTCTAGCAGTCATCAGGGGCCTATATGGGATGACAAGTATCAAACGCAGATTAGCCACATGCAAGGCATATGCCCTACCAGCTGTACTAGCATTCTGGACCCTAAATCAAAAAGAAAAAAAAGACATCTCCTTGACTGGAGCTATAGTATGCACAGTGGGTAGGGTGCTTGCCTTGCATGCTCCCAATCAAGATTCAATTCCAAGGACCACCTTTAGTTCCCTGAGCACTACTAGGAGTGATCCCAGGCCTGAATGCAGAGCTGAAGAAGGAAGGAAGGAAGGAAGGAAGGAAGGAAGGAAGGAAGGAAGGAAGGAAGGAAGGAAGGAAGGAAGGAAGGAAGGAAGGAAGGAAGGGGAAGGAAAGATGTGGAAGGAAGGAAGGAAAGGAGGGAGGGAGGAAGGAAGGAAGGAGCAAAAAGGGGAGGAAAAGAGGGGAATGGAACAGAGAGAGAAAGAACTCTCCCATGTGTGGGATATAAAGAAACTTATTAAGGGATGAACCAATAACCAAAGTCACGGAAACTAGAAGTTTGAATTACAGATCTGATTACAGATCCCGGCATCTCTGGGATCCACTCCTGGGACCCTGATGTAATGAATTGGCCATTCTGGTGACAGGTGTGGTTTTGGAACGATGCATACATGAAAATTATAATCAACCATAGTATAAATCATGACATCTGAGTAAAATGGCAAAGAAAAAAATTAAGCATTAAAAAACTCTAATAAATCTTGGGGCCCGGGAGATAGCATGAAGGTAAGGCGTTTGCCTTTCATGCAAAAGGTCATCGGTTCGAATCCCGGCGCCCCATATGGTCCCCCGTGCCTGCCAGGAGCAATTTCTGAGCATGGAGCCAGGAGTAACCCCTGAGCACTGCCGGGTGTGACCCAAAAACCAAAAAAAAAAAAATTCTAATAAATCTCAATCAACATAACGCATCTGTGGAATAATAGGAAAGATTCCACACTTTTATCTTGGCTTATTAGTTCGTTTTATTTTTTGGGTCACACTCAATGATATTGGTGGTCATTTCTGCAGAGTTCATGAGACTGTTTTCTGCCAAAGACTGAACCTGGAACTTCAGCATACAAAGCATTTGCTCTTGCGTTTTGCTCTCCACTCTCACACCTTTAGGCAGTGGGGTAGGGGGATTGATCCATACCCAGAGATATAGGGGTTTACTCCTTTACCTGTGCTCGGGGATCATTCCTATTGGTTCTTGGGAGTCCGTTTGCAGTCTTGATGTTTTGAATCCAGTCAGATAGAAGCAAGGTATGCATCTTGCCTCCTATACTACATCTCTCACCCAGCCACATGTACTCTCATATGATTATGTTGGTTATAATAGAATCGAAAAAGAATAATTAAGAATAACTTTAAGAAAAAGGGCATAGCAATAGCTGTACGCTGGAAATAATATAATATTGTTGAAAATTATAGAATTAAGTGAAAATATAGCCATAGTAATGAAACAGAATATTTTAAATTATTCAGGTATTATTCCCTTTGAATAGTCTTGGTCTCTAATTCTTGTTTATTGATTCATATGTCCAGCCATGTGACAAGATCACACTCTCAATTTATCTTGCATTGTAGTAAATTTTGAAGCAAGAAAATACCACTCTTCCAACTTAATTTTGATTTTCAGAAATGGTTTTCTTACGTTTAACCAATTCTACATTCTTGAAATTAATTCTACTTGGTTACAGCGTACAATCTGTTATTTTGTTGAACATTTTTAAAAGAACTTTAGTTTCTCCAAAGAAATTATGAATTTAAATTTATTCAAAATTGTAGAGTTTTAATTCTTTCTTGCTGTGAATTTTTGCATATATATTTATAAACTTTACTGGCCTATATTTTTTGTAATGCCTCTGATTTTAGTATCTGTTTTCAGGGTGATACTCATCACATATAATTACTTAACATATGCCCATATTGGATTTTTAAAATTGCTTGTGAATTGCTAATGTTAATTTCTTTTAGAAATTATCTTTTTAATTCACTTTTAAAAATCTTTTAAAATTTAAAAATATTTTTAGAAATTACCTTTTTTATTTACTTTTAGGTCATTTTTGTTTGTTTGTTTGTTTTAATTTTTTGGCCACAGCCAGTGGTGCTCAGGAATTATTCCTTGCTCTGTAATCAGAAATTGCTCCTGGCAGGCTCGAGGGACCATATGGGACATCGAGATCCAAACCCATTTCTGTCCTAAGTGAGCCATGTACAAGGCAAATGCCCTACCTCTATGCTACCACTCCAGCCCTTAATTCACTTTTAGAAGTGAAGACTATTTATTTTGCACATATATTATGATTATTATTTTCATTATTGAACTTTTGGCTTTTTTCTTTATAAATATATAAAATATAGCTCAACTCTATAGATTCTGTTAAGGTTTCTAATTTTCATTTTAGTGTCAGTTTGGTGGTCGGCTCAACTCTAAATTTTAGCCATGTCTCTATAAATTTGTTCTAAAACATATTCCAATCCTTGGAGCCAGAGAGATAGCACAGTGGTAGGTTGTTTGCCTTGCATGGAGCTGATTCAAGATGGATGGCGGTTCTAATTCAGTCTTCCAGGAGCTATTTTCGAGCACAGAGCCAGGAGTAAGCTCTGAGTGCTGCCAGGTATGATCCAAAATCCAAAAAATAAATAAATAAATAAAATATATTACATCAATTCTCCATGAAAATTGACTTTTAAAAATATAAATTGTTTCATCATTGTATCATTTAAAATGTTCTTTTTTTCTCACTTGCTGTAACTGTAATTATACCTAATAATATTTAATGAAGCAAAATATTTTTCAAATCAGTTTCCTGATTTTTAATAAAATTACATTTTGACAGTCTGATGGATCATCTATAATTGTTAATTACTGAAAAAATTGGCTTTATATAGCAATGTTATTTTTTTCTGATAAGCAATTATCCAGATGGAATAATTTGAATTGATTTTTTTATTAATTTAAACATAACATCATACACTGATTTTCTACATAAACCTTAATTAGTTCCTAAAGTTCCATTATGCTCTACTGAACTATTTTTGCCTAGACTTGTACAAAATATTTAAAATATCCAAATGTATCACATGCTTTTATAAATATGATGGCAAGTATCCTTTATCATGTTATATCCATTTTAAATAAGCTTGACTGCTTATACATAATTACTTTATTTTAAAAGTTTAATTTCAGCTTCTCAAATTTATAAAGTAATTTTTGCGGATTTAGATGTGATTGTGTTGTTCATTTGAAATGACTTTCATGAAAATGTATATCCTCAAAATTATAGCATCCTTATACAGATATTTATTTATTTATTTGAATAAAGGGTCACATTGGCAGTTGTTCAAGGCTAACTCCTGAACTCAGTGATCAGGACCGATCGATCCATTACTCTGTGATCTCACTGGACAAGAGTATGTACTTCAAGTGTTCAAAACCTGGGTGGAAGGCAAGCAAAGTTACTAGCTGTACCATCTCTTTGACGTTCAGTAGGATTTTTCTATAAAGCCTCATAAATCCCTATAATCATTTTCTAAAACAAGCAGACAATTTTCCTACACTATTTATCTCTTCCTCAGGTCAACTTCCTTTCACCGATGTCTCTCCCCCAGCCCCAGTTTCTTGGTTAGAGGAGAGACACAGTGGCTGCTGGCCTAGGGGTTCCAAGCCCAGAAGGTCACATTTCTGCTGACCTCATACTGCGTGTCTTAACATTATCAACCAATTTGAAAATTGAAGCAAATGCTTTCTCTATGGTTGGTTACATTGCCAGCAATTATGGAACTCTTGAATTAGAAAATCGCTTTGATTTTTCACTCTCTTAGGAGAAAAAAAGCCATTATTTGAGAACTTATCTTTAGAACAGTTGTTCAAGATTGACTTTGCCCTTTTAATGTCATACTATTGCTAATGCTATGTGACAGATTCGGCCCCGATCACCTAAAACAAATATTGCTTTTAGTTTTACTTTAGAGAAATATAAAGCTGAAAGAGGGGGCTGGTGTGCTAGCACAGCGGTAGGGCATTTGTCTTGCATGGGGCAGACTCTGGACTGACCTGGGTTTTATTCCCAGCATCCCATATGGTTCCCTGAGCCTGCCAGGAGCGATGCTGAATACAGAGCCAGGAGTAATCCCAGAGCACTGCTAGGAGTGGTCCAAGAAAAAAAGAAAAAAAAGCTGAAACTAAATATCTAATAGATGTTTTCCTCAAGAACAACACCTTTCTGGATGCACAAAATACATTAGAATAAATTACTAAATGAACTAGTGAGAACTAACAGATAGTGACAAGAATGAAATATCACCTTAGTTTATGTCACATCTATCTCTCTTAAACAAATATGCAATAAATTATTTGACCTATGAGGAATCAATATTCTCTAAGAGGCATTTCATAGTTGTATACTTTTAAACTAGTCACCTTTTTTTTTAAGACGATGTTGGGTTATGAAGCTGGGTTTTCAATGCAAAAGTAGTGGGCTCCTTCAACATGAAAAGAACTCAACATGGAGGCATCAGAATAGTGATAACTCGGCATTCCAACAGAACAGGATGGATTGGTCTCTTTCACTTGCTTGCTTTCACTCCTTAATAACTCCAAGGTTATTTCTCTAGGCTGAGCATTTCATTGGCGAGACAAAAAACACAATTCCCGCACTGCTTTAGGTTACAGATTCCTCCCAATGCAGTCTCTGCTATGCTAGTTGGTTTGTTGTTTGAACATCAGAGTGCCTTGCTTAGTTAGATGGGAAACCATATGATGTCTTTACTTTGGACATCGAAATGTTACTACTTTGGCTAAACCTTGCCTGACTCTATAAAAAACACTCTATTATTTGTAAAAATAAAACGACTCCCTGAATCATATGCCTTTTTTTTTTTACCAGAATTTTGACAGTGTAGTAATAATACTACATGTCATGAAAACAGATAAGCAGGGAGGAGACTTCTAAATAGTCTGTTCTTTGTCTCATTCAATTTTCATCAAAATTCTATAGTTAAATACAATTAATGTATCTATTCCACCAAAAAAGGTATAAAACAACTTTTACACAGCTTAAAACTATTTTATATGTTGTGTTTTTGTTATCAATAATATATTTTTACTGCTTATATTGCCTAACAGGTTATTATCAATATATATATATAAGCTATTGATTTAATAGACTGATATTCATCTAACTGCCTTCCTGGACTTTCATACTGGTCTTATTTTTTATTTATCATTTTGAATTTCTATGCGGCCATTTGTAACTACAAATTATTATCAATTTCCCCATTATATTTATTTTCCTCACCTTGTTGAATTGGTCAGAATATTATTGCTAAATAAATAAAATAAATAGTAATAGTGGCCATCCTTTTATTGTTTCACCTTTTAATATTCTGTCAATAAGTGATATTAATAACGCTTTTATCGAATATTAAATATGACTTATACTCTTTTAAGTGTTTTATATATTTTATAATTTAGTCTTCACACCAGTAATTTAAGGTGCTATTATTCATTTTTTATTTATGTATTTTTTCAAAAGTTATTCTGAATTTGTTAAAATAATTATGCAGTTTGTTGTTTGATATATTGCTATAGTAAATTGTTTTAATTTTCTACAAATATTGAAACTATACTTATATTCTGAGATACACCCTACTTATGCATAATAAATATGATATCTTAATATGCTAGATTTCATTTTATTGAAGTTTTTATTTATATTTATAAAGCAAATTAGTCTATTTTCTTCCTTTGTTCAAATTAGAATGGGACAGTTCATTTATTGTACTGTCAATCATTTCTGTAAAATTAAAGTTGTTATGATTTGAACGTTTGGAGAAATATGCCCATAAAACTCTTTGATGTGTTCTGAGATAGCCTATTAGCTACTTATTAGGTAATTTTTTCTTTTGCATTTTTAATAAGTTTATATGAATAGTTTTTAATTTTTAATAGTTTTTATACATTTTCTACACATCATCTTTAGTTTGAAATTTATATAGTGGAGGAGTCTGGAACAGTACAGTACAGTGGGTAAAGAGCTTGCCTTGTACGAAGCTGACCCGGTTTCTGTCCTCAACTTTCCATATGATCCCCAAAGCTCTCTAGGAGTAATTCCTACATGTAGATCCAAGAGTGACTCCTGAATACAGTTGTGTGGAGCACAAAAATTAAATTAAATTTATATAGTGGGGCCAGAGCAATAATACAGAGAGTTGGAAACTTGCCTTACATGCTGCTAGCTGACCAAGATCAGATCCCTGGCATCTCATATGATCACAAGGACCACCATTAGTAAGTCCTGAATGCAGAGCTGGGATTAACCCTGGAGCATCACTGGTTGTAATACCAAAACAAAAACAAATTTATATAGTACTATATTATTTTATATATAACCTTGGTACCTGTATACCCGGTGGTATTTTTTGTTTCCTCTTAGTCATTTTACTGAAAATTTAATTTAAATATTTTTGTGTTGTGTACCAAGTATTTTATTTTTTATCTTAACATTTTATGCTCTTTATTATTTCCTTCCCTATAGATTCCAAAGGTTTGTTTTGCTGTGATTTTTTAAAATATAACCTTTGAGGCTGGAGATGTACTATAGAAGTAATGTCATCACCTTGCATGCATCTGACCCCTATTAGATCCCTGGCACCACCAGGAATGATCCCTGCACATCGTGTCAGTATTAAGACCTGAGCACAACCAATTGAGGCCCCAATCTGAATATGAGGAGCTTCTGTAGCTGATGGCATTATTTATTTCCACTTTTTTTATTTCCACAATTTTTATAAACAAGTGTAAATTGTTTGCCTGATTTTTGGGCCACATCTGGCAGCGTTCAGGGCTTACTTCTGTGCTCAGAGGTCATTCTTGGTGGTATGTGAGGACCATATGTGATTTCCAGGGATTGTGCCCTGAATGGCCGCATGCAAAGCAAGTGCCTTACCAACTCTATTATCTCTTCTCTTCATATGTGTAAATGCTCCTCTCAGCAGTCGTTGCGATGTGTTTTTCTTCCAATCAGTATATTTGAGAGAAGTTGTAATATTTGATACCTCTTTCATTTAAAAGTCATTTGCAGTATATTCTTAAAGTATGTTTATACAGTACACATATAAAATACGATATACTGTCTATACCTATGTTCATAGATATATATTGAATTTTGTGACTTTGGTGGGTGCTGTTTCTGGTTTTATTGCTTATTTCCAATTCTATTTAAGACCAGCATGATTTAATTTTAAGTCTGTATCCACAATCAATGCAAACAATAATCGTCTTTTCTGTCATGTGTCTCTTTTTTATTTTTGGTTTTTGGTTTTTTGGGTCACACTTGGCAGCGCTCAGGGGTTACTTCTGGCTCTGCGCTCAGAAATAACCCCTGGTAGGCTTGGGGGATCATATGGGATGCTGGGATGCGAACCACCATCCTTCTGCATGCAAGGCAAACGCCCTACCTCCAGCTATATCTCTGGCCCCTGGCCTTTGTCTCTGCCTGCTTTCCATCCCTGCGGCAGAGTGATCACTATTTTATAGTGTCACCTAAGACTGAGACTGAATTTTTCATTTAAAAGTAAATTGTTGCAATAATGTCTTTTCTTTTTCTTAAAATTCATAGATGAGTGAGAATATTCTGCGTCTATATCACTCCACAGAGGTGAGGGCTGGAATGTCCGGTCCATGATATGAAGCTTACCACAAGAGTGATGAGTTCAGTTAGAAAAACAACTACACTGACAACTATCATGACATTGGCAGTGAGTGAGAGAAATACAATGCCTGTCTCGAATACAGGAAGGGGATGGGGGAGGTGAGAGATGGGGGGCCATTGGTAAAGGGATAGTTGCACTGGTGAAAGGGGAATGTTCTTTTTAATAACTGAAACCCAACCAACAAACATATTTTAATCATAGTGCTTAAATAAAGGTATTTAAAAAAAATTAAAAGTCAATGCTGTGGCTAGAGCAATAGCACAGAGGTAGGTCGTTTTGCCTTGCACACAGCTGACCCAGAAAGCAATTTTGCCCTTGAGTTTGATGCCCAGCATCCCATATTGTCTCTCCCAGGCTGCCAGGGGCGATTTCTGAGCCCAGAGGCAGAAGTAGCCTCTGAGAGCCACTGAGTGTGGCCCCCCCCACAAAAAGTCAATTGTTCCAGGATGGGGTTGTCACGTGGAACTAGAGCACTTGCCTTTCATGTGTGAGACTCTCCCCTATATTAGCAAGCTTATTTTACAAGGCAACAAAATTTGCAATATTATTTATGGGAGGGTTTCATGCATTCAATTTCCCAACAGTTCATC
>PVKC010030062.1:0-14977 GCA_004027635.1 Crocidura indochinensis | reverse complement strand
TTGAATATACATACATAAATGAATTAATAACTAAATCATGTTAGAAATAACATTTATAGAATTGTTACATACATAAATGGATTACTAAATAAAAATGTTAGAAATAAGAGGAAGAGTGATGTTGATACATTGAATATGTGTTTTCACTCATCTGTTATGAGAAAAATCGTTTTAGAGATTAAATTTCTGACAATTGACTTACATAGAGTTCATTTTATATTCTCAGATAACTTGTAGTCAATATCAAATTTGAAATCTCAGCAGTATCCAATTGATTTGTTGTTTTTAGACAAAAAGGAATCCTGTGGAAAATGTTGTGTCTGTGTTAACAGATAGCCACTGGAAAGCACTTTTTCAATAAAACCATGTTTTTTGATTTATGGATATTTGTTAGATTAGTAATGGAGATATGTATTGCAGTGACCATATAGTTATATATATACATATATAATATATATGTTATATAGCACTGTTTTACTCCAATATTTAAACATAGTATTTTTAAAGTATTGAAAAAATTATATTTCTCTGACTTTTAATGGAAAAAGGTGATAAAAATGGAAAAATACTGAACTTGGAAAAAATACTTCTTATAAGGACACATTTCAAACTGTAAACTTTCAATGTTTATGACTGTTTTATACATAGTACTGCTTCCCAAAATATATAGATTGTCTTTATTATTACAATTGTATGTATTGTACATTAAGGCTTATGTCATATTTAATTAATACCTGGTTTATATGAATTCAACTAATAACATTAAAATGCAGCCACATTCTGACTCAAATTCTAATTATATGAAATTTCAAGGCATTTATGAGACAACTCTTTTATCAAATTTTATTTCAACATAGCAAAATAACCATTAATTTTCATCAGATTTTGCTGACAGTTTGATTTTATATATCTAGTGAACATGTGTATTAGGGAAATCAAAAACTCATCTTTTCTGGTAATTGTTAATTTAGACTACTTAAATATATATACTGATACTGACAAATAGTCTAATTTATAGCATGGTTTTAAAAGTTGTCTCATGTTAACATATAAATGATTTATGTAAATTTATTTTATATAAGTTAAACATGATTACTTATTAAAGCATGCAATATAGATATATTTGATATAATATAAATCATACACAATGATACATGAGGTATATATTATCTTATATCATGCTATTATAAAATTAAAATATTAGTCAACATATAATCATATACCATAATTGGAAATCAATGATTAACATGAAATGATTGTTTTTTAATATAATGTTTATTGGGAAGATAGTTCAGTTATTGAAAATTATCTTAGTATGGCATACTTTAGCCTTAGAAAACTACATGTAGAATGAGGAAAATGGGACCATGTGATAGAGATGTTGAGGAATTTAAGTTTAGTTATTAAGGAGACAGTTATTTTTACAGTATACGTCAATGTGAGATGAGTCAGTGATATATGTATGAAGAAAGAGTTGAACTTGATTTAGCCTTATCAACTACTGTCCAGAATAAAGTTCTGATATTAGTTATTATTTTATAATATAGTTAATTGCTTTCTAAAATTGATTACTACATGCGTAATTGTCTGTATTTCCTCTGCACAGCATTTTGCTTCTTTATTTAATAACTTATTTATTTATTTATCTATTTATTTATTTTTCTTTGAGCCAAACCACACCTAAGGCAGTGCTTAGGAGTTACTTTTACAACTGAACTCATGAATCATTGTTGCTATGTTCAGAGATCAATTGAGAGTTTGAGCACTACTTGCTCCTCTATTACTTTAGCCCTTATATCATTTTAATATGGACTGCAGAACTTTTTGATAATCTGTCTGTCACATTGGGCAATGATATCTAATTTATATCTATGGTTTTATTATATCAAATATTAATTTTATTATATCAAATATTAAGGATAATATCTCTATCGATATAATTCAGAAGTCAAATAATATGAGGTTTTAGTTACTCAGAACTTAGCATCATAATTAACTTTTGATATATGCCATTAAGGTTTTTGTAGAGTATTGTTTTAAAATGATTAGAATATAGAAAATCACAGGCAAATTCATACCAGTCACTGTTCACTAATATGTAAATCAAAGATGTACATATATGTTTTTCAGAGTTTTGGTCTTCATACTTTTAAGAAAGAATAAAATTATTCAATTTAGTCAAAAGGGTCCGCATTTAGATATATAAGAAAAATCTACAGTAATGTCTCTCAAAATTCATTAAGTAGAAATGTCAATTTACCAAGGTCCTACAACAAAGTAAATGATTCATTAAGTATAGTGGCCACATTACTTGGCTTTTTGTTTGTATGTTATTGTTGTTTTTTTACATTTGCTTTGTTTTGTGGGCCACACCTAACAATGCTCAGTGTTTAGTCCTTCACTCTATTTAGGAGACCAAAATAGGTAAATTGAACAATCCCAGGTCAACAGCATGCAATTCTTGACCAATAGTTGCATCTCTCCAGTCTCTTTACATTTCTCAGATGAGAAAATTCAGAATAACAATATATTTCTATAGAAAACCACACTTGATGATGAGCTACCTAATCTGACCATATTATTAGAAAGCAGGGGGCCCGGGAGATAGCATAGAGGTAAGGCGTTTGACTTTCATGCAAAAGGTCATCGGTTCGAATCCCGGTGCCCCATATGGTCCCCTGTGCCTGCCAGGAGCAATTTCTGAGCATGGAGCCAGGAGTAACCCCTGAGCATTGCCGGGTGTGACCCAAAAACCAAAAAAAAAAAAAAGAAAGAAAGCAGGTACCTAGGTGTGGATATAAGGAATCAGAATAGGAAAGAAAACTTTCTTTTCCTGACCCCCCAGTGTTTTTCACTCTACTCAATATAGACAACATATATAAACTCAATAGAAACAAGCTCTAAACTATTGTCTCTTTGCCATTTTTTACTACTTTTATCGCAGGTTGAACAAAGACAAATTAAAACTCTACTCCTTACCAAGAATTTCAACAATCATCTGATTCAAAAAATTGAGCATATGTTAGAAAAAAATAACTCTGACATGGCTGAATGCATTGCTTACTGCAATGTTAAGCAATAGATCCTGAAGCTGGAAGAGAGGAAATGCTGAAAATTCAAATGCATTTCAATGCATGAAACATGCTTGATTATCCAAGAATTTAATCAGATAAATTTCTCTTAGGTTCTCATAAGGATCCACATTTTTGTGTCACATAATTATACTAATTAATGTGGTATTAACTCATGTACTTTCACCTCAATTCCTTAGCAGCATTATTATTTTATTTGAAATCTGACATTATACAAATATATTTCATATATATTATTCCCAAACCTAAAAATATAAGTTTCATGAAATTAAGGAATATATTTTTATATAAAACTAATAAAACATATTTCACCTAGTTGATGACATGTTGGAGAAGAGAATATTTGTTTAGTTTTAGGCAACTTGGGAAATTAAAAAGAAATAGAAAAACAAATGAGACTTTGAAGTTGCCTTTAAAAACAAAGTTCAGCACTTAATTTAACTCAAATTATAGTTCCACCATAAAAAGAAAGGTAGTTTGGCTTGGCTCTGCCTTTAATAAAAGGAGAAACCAACATGACAGACATATTTTGTTCTGAATTCAAGAATATAAATAAAATTGCACAGTTTTTGAAAAGGACAGAAACAGTATTGTTTCCTAGCCTATCTTATACTTAAGGAAAGACAGTGAAATATTTATTTAGTCAGGAATTGTCACTGATGACTCACTAATGGCAGAAGACTTTCTTAATCTTTGTTTCTCTCAGATTTAACAAAATGCATGGCACTTTGGGAGCTCTAAGTAATTGTTGCTTGAATAGAAACGTCTCAGATTCAATTGAAAAGCAAACTGGAGATAGATACATAGATCACTCACTCCACTTCTCCCATTAGTGGTTAAATATATGACTGAACTCTAAAAATCACAAATGGCACGCCTGGCCTCTGTCTGAACCACAGACTTCATAATGTATCAGAATGAATCCTGAGTTGATCAGACCTATGTATAAATGTTTTTGATATTATTTAACCTGGTAGAAGACTAGTATAGACATAAATAATTGGGTTTGCATTGTTTTATATTTTGTGTGAAGTAATTATCATGCCAATTTATCATGCTGATTTATCCAATGACTTTAAGTAGTACATTCTTTAATATATAAATATACATTCAAATAAGTCACATGCATTCTAGTTAATTAGGAGTCATGGTAAATAAGTAACTAAATAATATCTATATATTCTATATGGTGGGATTTGGGGGAGGTTGTTTTGTTTTTATTTGGGAGCTTCACCTGGCTTTTTTCAGGTTTTGTTTTCAGGTTTTGTTCATGCTCAGGGATCATTCCTGACAGTGCTTGGGGCTCATATGTTATTCTGGGCATCAAACTTAGGACAACTATATTCAAAGCAAGCAACTTGCCCACTGTGCTGTGTCTCTAGTCCTTATTTAAGTAAAGGCTTACAGTTAGATATTGCAGCAGCACAATGTATTAGCTGTGAGCTGCAGAGAGAGCGGCTAACAGTAAGATAGGATTATGTTCATGTTGGCATAGAGTATTTTAGTCACAGCAGGATATTTTTCATTTTTAATAATTTTATTGTGATCACAATGAATTATAAATCTTTCACAGTAATATTCAAGGTACATAGTGACAAAGAATTAGGACCATTCCCACGACCAGTGTTATCCTCCCTCCATCCTTGTTTCCAGCATGCATCCCATACCTCCCCACTTCGTCCCTTGGACTGCTAGTGAAGGGTTTTCCTTGTATATAGCTTGCAGTAGATTGGATATCGAATCTGGTGCTGTCAACTTTTTTTTCTAAGGACACAAAGTGCCTGCAGTTTGACAATAGAAAAAAAATAATTGAGGGTCTTCCAATCATGATCACATCTTATTACAGTCACTTTTGCTCACAATATTCATTGAGTTGAGAATAAATTGGGCCAAAGTAGCCCCCTTATCTACACTAAGTAGTAAGGAAGATGATCTCATTTAACAGAAAAAGCTGGATAATTGAATATTAAGTGTATGTGATGCAAGGGTGTCTAATGTGCATCCAATGTAGATTTTTGCTAGTGACTGAACAAATGACCTTTACACTAGTTTATTTTTTTCTTTAATTCAAGTAAAGTATCTTTGAGAAATATTTTTTACTTGTCCTCATTTTTTTAGACTAGTTTAAATTGAACGCAAATGCAGTGACAAACAAACAAAACATCATAAGCATGATGGTGTTACTGTCATTTTTATCTTCCCTCTATCTCTTTAATCAGACTGAGAAAATGCCTCACTTAACACTGGATTTATCTAATGAGATCTTTTTCATATTGTTATTATATTTTGCATTTTATTTCACTGTATATATCTGATTGAGTTATAATGACATCCTGGCAAAGAAAAGAGATGCAATTTGGTTTTAAAGGAAATTAATTAGTTTTATAGAAAAATATTTTTATGGCACCGTGTATGTGTGTTTGTGCACGGTTGTGTGTGCATATTGACATGTGTGAGTGTGGGTGCTTCTCCTTTCCCACTTGAGGTTCCGACATTCCTTGAGGCTAGTTTCCATTGTATAGGTTTTATATTGTTTGGAGTTAAAGTGAATTCTAAATTTATTAGTATGACTGTTTTTTTTTCTTTTTTATTGAGGACCTAAAGATTGCTTCAAGGTTTTTAGTGCATAGTATCTATTTCAGTTTTTTCTTTTCAAAGATTTGAAGCATATTTTAAAATTTACTTTTTCTCAACAAAGGACATATATTTGATTGATTTTTGTATATTCCCTCATCTTTTGGCAGTTTGTATTTGTTCTTTATGAACAGAAAAACCATGGGAATACAGAAGCACTACGTGTAGGAAGAAGTGAGCCAGATATTTTAATTTAATGCTAATGTAATTCATGTCATAGACTTGGAACAATATGCCACAACTCAGGTCAACAATGTTCAGTACATGAAGGAACTCAAAACTTCCTTGTGTAATGCATAAATATACATGTTTTACTTTAAAATATTCTGTTTAAATACAAGAAAGATGTATTTTTTAGAAAATTTACCCAACATACTTCAAATGGACCCTTAATTAGTTCAAAGTTTAGCGAGTAACTATTAAAAAGTTGAAGATATTTTGTAAATTATTCTTCTTTGTTTATATAGATGGCAAAGTTATTGTTTTATTTCATTGTGGAAGTTTCTTCTTCTGAAATATACTTCAAATTTTGCAAGTGACTTGGAAAAGTTTTTCACTCTTTAGAATGACCTAGAAACCTGCATAAGCTTGGTTACCATATACCAGACATAGTATATCTTTCTTCAATTTTATACAATTTCTTCTTCAATTGTAGATTTCTTAAAAAACTAACAAACAAAAATTTTTCTCTTCTCAAATAAACAACAAAAACAAGGTAATCAAGGTAATCAAAACATTGTTATCTTTCCTCCACCCTTAGTCTATGCATGGTAAATGAGTTTTGAATCCAAACCTAAGAGAAAAGATTCTTTAATATGCATCATGTCACAGAGACCTTAGGCAATCTCAAAATCCTGTGGATTCTTTCCCAGACTATTTGAACAGTATAAAAGAAAATATACAAAGTCATTGGAATGATATACAAATTAAAAGTAAAATATTAAATTTAAAGTAGATGAGAGATCTTACATATTGAAATTTTGTGGGGGAACACACATGATGATATCCTGGGATCAATTTGTGCCATAGATCAAAATCAAGAAACGTTACACAAATGTGAGACATTGATCCACAACTGCAGTTTCTATGTGGAAATTCTGAATAATAGTAAATATAAAATGCAGCAAGTTGAGCAAATAAAAACTAAAGTTTTAAGGTGTAATGAGCATTAATATCATTTTTGTTTATTTGTTTGTCTGTTTGTTTGGGGGCCAAACCCTGCAGCACTCAGGAGTTACTCCTAGTTCTGTTCTCAGAAATCGCTCCTGGCAGGCTGAGGGAGTATATCAGATAGGGTCTGTTGCAGGTCGTGTGTGTGCAAAGCAAACACCCTACCACTGTGCTATAGTTCTGACCCCATTATCTTTACAAATTATAATGTGAGATGTAAAAAATTAACTTGTTTTTGTTGATTACAGCCTCATAACTATGTTATTGGTACAAAATTAGGCTGATTAGTTGTATTCAAACTAAAGCACAATAAAATGTTGTTAGTGTTTAATAATGGTTAATATCATTTTTTTTTTTTTTTGGTTTTTGCGCCACACCTGGCGGTGCTCAGGGGTTACTCCTGGCTATCTGCTCAGAAATAGCTCCTGGCAGGCACGGGGGATTCGAACCAACCACCTTTGGTCCTGGATCGACTGCTTGCAAGGCAAATGCCGCTGTGCTATCTCTCCGGGCCCAATGGTTAATATCTTGGATGACTTATTCATCCAAGATATATATTGAAGTTATGAACCATTGAATAAGACAATATTGTAAGTATGACTATCACTCTACAAAATGGTCAAAATTAAGACTACCTAATAATATGTGTGCTGATATGCACATTTATACAGACTTAACCTATCTCTTGATGATACTTTGTTAGTAGAGTAGTGGTATAGTTTTGAGAGGTACTAGAAAGGTGATGAAATCTGATAACCAAATAAAAAAACATGATCTCTTAGACAGGTTTTTTATGTAGTTGACTTTGAAATGTTTAGAGAGTATGTGCACTGCAGACAAAGCAACTCATCATTTTTAGTAGTTTTAGAGAGTCATTAGGAGATGTAGTAGTCTTGGGATATAAATCATGCCCACTGAGCAATTCTTGTATTAGAAAATAAATTATTCTTAAATTAATTCCCTTCTGGTCAGATTTTGATGTCCAGGACAGAATAGCATAGAAGGTAATTTAGTCATTGCTGGTCTGTTCGTTTTGGTATAGCAGAGCAAATGCTCTGAATATTTTTCTCCTATAAGATTTAGAGTTGAAACTTTAATATTCAAAGATAACTAAACTTTAGTAATTTAGGGTAGGTGAGTGATCCCTCATTAAAGATAAATGCTCTCATGAAAGAGATCACACGTATCTCACTAGTCCCTGTCATCATTGTGAACCTAACACACTCACAATCCAGAAGACTGTCTCATTTCATCCTGGCAGGCACGGGGACCATATGGGACACCGGGATTCGAACCAACCACCTTTGGTCCTGGATCGACTGCTTGCAAGGCAAATGCTGCTGTGCTATCTCTCCTGTCAAGATAGGTTGACACTTGTAGTGTGTGACTTCCAGAACTGTGAGAAATACATGCCAAATTGTTGTACTGCTCTGAATATTTGAATGGTTGAAAAAATAGCATAGAAATTTAGAAATCCATAGCGATTATTAGTTGCATGTGTGACGGTGATATACAGTTCCACACATTTCCACCCAAAATTATATACGCTGGGAAGTGTGACTGAAGACTTAATTCTCAAGAATTTGTACTCATGTCTTGATTCTGTATCATCTGATGACTTTCATTTACTCTCTTTATTATTAATAAAAATGTATTGCTGAAAATTCCAGTCCTTATGAAATTGTCTGTTATAAGATATAATGATACATGTAAATACATTTTGAATGTTTTTAAAAGCATTGTAAATACAAGTTTAAATAATAAGGTAGTAAAGATAAACATACTGAACACTATTCTAGTTGATTAAATTTCATGTTGCAAGACTTTCACATTAATTGAAAAAATTATTCTTAAAATAAAGGATTAGGATTTTAAATATTTAGTTCAAAACACTCATAAATATGGTCCATATTCATTAGTTATTCTCTTAGTACACTTGATAATATTAAATAGAATAGTTTCTAGATATAAAGAATTTCTTCCTATCTCAAATTTTAATAAGAGCTCAGAGTTCAAATAAAAATTTTAACTAATCTAATGACAGACTTTTTTTTCATAAGGTAGCCAAGCAGAATCCCACAAAGTACTTGTAAATGAAACCTAACTACCCACTAAGAGTTTAAGAGAAGCTTACAAAGAGTTTAGTGGAGTTCAGGCTGGGGCAGATAAGAGTTTTAAAAGCTTAACACATGCTTTAAAAGCCTCTCAAAAAATCCCTGAGAAAATTTAAAACTGAAGATACTGATTGATGAATGTGATAACATTCTAAGTATAGTAACAGTGATAAAGAGTTGGAAAATTAAATTGATTCCCCTGGAAGGCAGGAACATATTAAGAAATGTCAAATTGGTAGGGGTTCTTGGAACAAACAAGCTCTATAATTTTTGAACAGTAGGGCTATGATGGCTATGGAAGTGGGTAATTTTGACAGTATATATGTGATGTTGTGCATCAGAAACTAAATCACTTTAACAAAATGTTTTCCCCCTTTCATAACTCAAATAACAAATACTTTTTTGAGAGAGCATTATTTTATTATAAAGTCAAGAAACAATTATTTCAGACTAATTAATGTTCAGAGACTTATTTGTATCTCTTGGTTTTAGACAATACTTTTCAATTTTGAATAGAATAAAATTCAATAATAGATTTTTAGAAATATCTCATTGGTTTACATTGCTGTGAAAGAAATATAGAACACTACTAAAAATAGAATGGATTTTAAAAGTTAAAATATATGATTCATAGCTTGGACAGGACGTCTTAAAATAAGCCAAGTATATCTTGAATCCTCAAATAAAAAGTGCTCTGAAAAATGGAACATACCCGAAAACCATAGTAACTAACTTGCAAATACTCCCAATAGCAAACATTGGTTTAACTTGTTCAGTGTAAAAGCATAAATAGATTAAATAAATAAATAGAACAACAAAATAAAATTTTGCCTTATACTTAAAATTTAAACACAAGAATAAAGGCATAAATATAAAAAATATAAAAGGAATATACAAAAGAAATATGAAATGTAAAGGCAAGTCATATCATTTAATTATTGTATCATTTTTAAAGTGATAAATTTTTAATTGTTTTTACTTTCCAGTATTTGCTACATACAGTCTTGCCTGAAATTATAAACTTTAGGATTAGTGAGAAATGGATTTTTCTCTTGAGTTTTTGGAAGTCATTGAGAGCTTCGTAAGAAATCATTTGTTTCCTCCTTTATTATATCTTAAGATTTCAAGTCTGAAAAACCTACCACAAGAATTTTAAAAAGTGCATGAGTTGGGGCCGGGCGGTGGCGCTGGAGGTAAGGTGCCTGTGCTAACCTAGGACGGACCTCAGTTCAATCCCCCCTGTTCCCCATATGGTCCCCCGTGCCTGCCAGGAGTGACTTCTGAGCAAATAGCCAGGAGTAACCCCTGAGTGTCACCAGGTGTGGCCCAAAAACTAAAAAGTGCATGAGTCAAAGTACAGTTTAAATTTTTTAACACATGTTCCATAACCCAAAAAATATCTAACACAAATACTATTTCTTCCCTATAATACAGCCTTTAGAGAACAGTGGTTCTCACCTGAAAGGCACTGATGACAATGTAACTATGATGAAGAAGCGCTACTAGTAGCCAATGAGGAGAACCAGGGATCTGTTAAACATCCTATAATTTACAGGATGAATCCCACAATAAAGCATCCAGTCTGAATGTCTACGGTGCCAGCTTAAGATCCCAGGTTTCAGAGTTAACTCATAATCATTGTATTATTTAATTAAATATTGTTTTTATCTAACAATATTAAATATTGTTTTAATTTAATTTAATTTACATTATTCCTTCTATACTTTTAAACAATATATATGTTTCTCTTTTTATTTATTTCTGAGTTTATTTGAGGGCACTGCAGTAGTGTTCAGGGCTTACTCTGGCTCTTTGCTTAGGGATTGCTTGTGAAGAGTATGGGGTATGGTGTACTGGGGATTGAATTTGGGTTAGCCTCATGCAAAGCAAGCACCCTTTCTACTGTATTATCACTCAAGCTCCTCTTTTACTTTTCCTATGATGTCAAATAATCAGCAGAAGCAAGTTCAAGAATCTGGTTTTCAGGATTTTAGTAGAACTAATTTATCAATGGAGCACCTATACTGAATATAAGTAAAAATAATTAAAACAAGAATAAATTTAAAAATGTTTTAGTAATCATAACACATTATTATTTCTTTTTATGCCAGATAGAAACTTTTTTAAAGTACAGGGTTTATCTGGAATTTTTTTTAATATTTTATTAATTTTACCTGTTAAAGAAAAATCATCTACATTTTCTTATCAGCAGTCAGTCTTGAGATGTTTGACTCAACAAATAAGTAACAAATTGAATAGTCAAAACTGCTGTTAACTTTTAAGGACATCACTTATTCATGTCATGTTTTCACATGTGCATTTCTTTTGTTTTTTTTTTTTTTGATTGTGGGACACATCTGGAGCTGAAACATTTTAAAAATGAAAACTCATGATTATTGTTTTTTTTTATAAAACATAGTGTTTATTCACTATACTTTAGGTAATATTATCACAATAGTGTTAAAAGGTGGTAATCTGGGGAAACATTGACTATATTACGCCATCACCAAAGCATCCAAGACTTTGTGTTTTTGACTTCTTTTTTTTTTACTTTATGTAATATACTAAATATAAATACTTTATAAAATGTAATATACAAAATATAAATACTTTATATAAGTGGTTCTGAAGCAGTAAATAAATTAAACTGAATATTGTTTTGCTTGAGTTTATTTATACATGGTTATTTTAAAATTTAATTGGTATTATATTATTTTACTAATATGATTGATTTCAAATAGTTTCTATATAAAATTAGGAAAAGTTTATTGTGGGATACATTTTCTTTCCCTTTGATTATGTGCTTACTTAATCATTGTTCAGTTATTAATTAGCTGCTTTGGCTGGAAAGTGTCTGTTGCTAAGTTGAATACTACATTTCAAGCCTGTTACACAAAGCTTTTTGTTTGTATTCATTATTAGCATGTAGCATGATTTTGAGACTAAAATTGAAGGCTTCTAATTTTATACAAAATGACAGCTAGGTATTTCCATAAATCAATGAAAGTTTTGATCTGAAACTGTTATTTCTCATCACACTGTCATAATTGTTCAGTGTGAAAGTAGGCCACGGGAATGAATAATAATAATAATTTGCCTTTTTCATATCATGGTAGTAATAAGTGTAATTTTCACAACTGCTTCTAAGCCAAAAGAGCTGTGCCTTTAGGCTGTATGACAGGATAGTTTTGGGAGGATGAGGATTAGGAACTGCTGATAAGGGGATTACCTATCTTTGCTGCCATCTTGCTTTTGTGCCCTCCCTTCAGGATGACTAGAACCTTTGTCTAAGTGTCTCTGCTTTGATTGAGCCAATGAAGTTGGCTAGGAATCCCAAGTAGTTAAGCCATTTTATTAGAGAAACTCTGTGGCATTCCCATTTACTTATAGTTTGCTGCCTTTTAGAAGAATACATTTCTTTGAATTGTCAAGATGTATAAGGATTATGTTTCAAAGGGCTGTTTGTAAAATTCCATGCAAATTATGTTAAAGTAGGTAGATAAGAAGAGTTATACTAGAAGACAGCAATATATGAAATAGAATAAACGAACATAGCAAACATCAGGTCTGGTAACAATCATGATAGTTCTTTGGCTGTCAATGGAAAGAATAAGGACTAGTTGTACTGGTTGAGAAATCTGTTTAATTCAGATGCATCCAATAAAATGCACGTCATTCAAGTGAGAAACAACAGATAAATTTATATTTAAAAGATCCACAATCAATTGCTGAATGACTTGTAAAAAATCTAAATTCTTCTGTGTCATCGACACAGGAAATAACATGTCAAGTTATGAAATGCAGTGGAGATTTTGCCAAAAACAGATATGGCAACTCTATATGTGTTCTTGACCAGGTAAAATTATATGAGTTTATTTGAGCTATGTAGCATTTTTAGTAACCCTGTAATCATGTTATGGTATTCTACATATAATTAAATACTAAAGAATAGAGATCTGTAAAATAAATAGTTCTCCTTAAGATTGTATGTGTCGAGGCTGGTGAGATAGCATGGAGGATAGGGTGTTTGCCTTTCATGCAGAGGGATGATGGTTCGAATCCCGGCATCCCATGTGGTCCCCCGAGCCAGCCAGGAGCGATTTCTGAGCAGAGTCAGGAGTAACCCCTGAGTTCTGCTGGGTGTGACCCAAGAATCAAAAAAAAGAAAAAAGAAAAAGATTGTATGTGTCAACATAGACTAATGTAGGAAAGCATCTTTAAAAACAACAACATAATATAATTCATGCAAGGGTCTAACTTTAATGTGTTTAGACCATATACCAATTCTCCTTCCAACTTTACTCCTCAGCAAATTAATTAATTTCAATTAATGGTGACAAGTTTGCTCAGAAACAACCACTCATACTCATTTAGTTTCTAGGTGATGCACATTAATTCTTTGTGAAAAATATGTTGGAAAGAAAGGTTTTTCCTGTGCCTCTAGTACAGAGATTCTCTATGCTGCAAAATATAACCAGACTTTATGGGCATTGCATTAGCATTGTGCACAAAATGTTCAACTGCCTTACTCTTGAACTCTTTTACCTGACCTCGCATGAATGTTTTCTGGATATATCAATGTGTGAAAGGTGCTTATTTATATAAACTTGAAATACAAGGAGATAGCATTGGAAGAAAATTGTTAGTGCACTCTGATCTTGAAGGAAAATTGATTTATTATTATGAAATAACAAAGTACTTTTAAAGCTAAAACCTTTCTTGCCCTACTTCATCCGTACGAAAAGGTTTACTTCCAAGTTATAAACTTTCCCCTAATGGAAAATCTGAGAGCTTCTTTAAGCATGGCAATAGAAGTCGTAGTACTAATAAAAAGCTTCATTAAAATATTGTTAGTGTCTTTGTACTATGCAATTTTCAGCTACAAATTTTAAAAGAATTGCTTGCACCTGTAATGAGAGTTCAAATAGATGAGCCTGGGAGAAAATCTAGAAGGAATTTAAAGTGATGAATCTTTCCTCATTTATTGCATCAGAGAAAATAATGTAAGGATTGGAGAAGGGATGAGTGGAGATTAGGACAAATAGTCTCTTCTCTATTCATTTACTACAAAGTAGTTGTTTTTCAATTGACATTTTTCCTCTCATATTAGGTTTACATGGACATGAGATATTTGAATACCACCTGTTCTATACTACTCAGAGATTGGGAAAAGTGTGCTAGGTAATGTCAGAAATGTACTGTGAACAATATGAGAATAATGGTAATATTATATGCTGTTCATTCTTTGAATTGTTGATGAGTACAATGATCTGAATAATCAACTCATGCCCAGATAGTTTAGTTCCTAGATGATCCTTGGGAGATAATAGCAATGTCTACCTAGAATCAGGGGTCTCAAACTTGCGGCCCGAGGACTGCAAACGGTCCTCTGTCCCCTGCCCTAGGGGAATCTTTTTTTTTTTGGTTTTGTTTGTTTTAGTTGTTTGGGTCACACACCCCAATGTTCAAGGCTTACTGACTTTGCACTCAAGGATCACCCCGACTTTGCCTCCTGTAGTCCGCAGGTAAATTGAGTTTGAGACCCCTGAGTCCTAGATTCTCTTGAATTAATCTGTAATTTTGTTGAATATTCAATTTATCTTAATAATCACAAAATCATTGTTGTTATTCATTTTGCCAAGAGTTTTCAGGTCCCTTTAGAGTATTGTATTTGGCCCAAATACAGATCTAAAATATTTTATCTTTCTTTTATGTATCCATTTCCCTTTATGCCTAGTTTGATCTTTATCTTTACCTCTAAAATTAAAAAAAAATTTTTTTCCTAATAAAAGTACCCCTGCTCTGTGTGGCTATTCTAGAGTAATTGGGTCACATCCAGTGGTGCTCAGGACTTACTCCTGGCTCTCCATTCAGGAATCACTCCTAATGGGCCATATAAATGCAGAGAATTGAACTCGGGTTTGCTGCATGCAAGGCACTACCTCCTGTAATCTCTTTCTAGCCTCT
>PVKC010030061.1:0-14931 GCA_004027635.1 Crocidura indochinensis | reverse complement strand
GCTGCATGGCAGGGGCCTGCCGAGCCCCAAGCTACTGAAACTCCCAGCGCCCAGAAAGGGAATAAATCCGTTGTGTTGCTGAAGGCTGGGAGTTCAGCATCCCCACCTAGACCCACCCTAAGGAGCCTGGTAGAGAATGGGGGAAAAGCCCAGGGTACCTTCAAGCCCCACCAGGGTACCAGCTCGGTGGCCAGCCCAGGCCTGAGGGCCAGGGAAGCCGAAGAGATCTGGAGCAAGGCGGCAGCAGGGTGCTGGGGTCGCCCCCGTCCTGCACCCCCCCTAGGCCTGGTTAAGCAGGACCCCCGCCGCATGGCAGGGGCCTGCCGAGCCCCAAGCTACTGAAACTCCCAGCGCCCAGCGCAATAAAGTTTTTTTAATCTAAGACCCCCAAAACCATAAATACTAAAACATAAGAGGTATACCCCAGGACTTTCTGATCATCAAAGGGGACATTCAACTGCAGTGGCAAGGAACAAAAAAGCAAGACAAAACTAATGGAGAAAGCTTATCTCAGGTATGGGGAGGGGTGCGACAGAGGGAAATTTGGGACATTGGTGATGAGAAAATTGCACTGGTGAAGGGGGGTGTTCTTTATATGACTTAAACCCAACTACAATCGTATTTGTAATCAAGATGTTTAAATAAAGATATTTAAAAAGAAAGAAAAAACTAATGGGATTACATCAACTTTAAAATTTATCATAGAAGGGCCAGAGCAACAGTACAACAGGTACTTACCTTACATGCAGCAAACCATAGTTCATTCTCTGGCACCACACACAGTCCCTCAAACCCCAGATCTCTGAGCAGAGAGCCAGAATTAAGCCTCGAGCACTGCTAAGAATGGCCCAAATTAGAGATAAGAAAAATAAACTTTCATACAGCAAAAGTAACTGCTACAATATGGAGCCAGAGAAATAACATGGGATTTAAGGTGGTTGGCTTGCATACATCCATCTGATATCTAATATGGTGCACTGTGTACCATTGGGAGTGAGCTCTCAATGCAGAGCCAAGAGTAAGCACTGAGCACAGCTAGGTGTGTCCCCACCCCTCAAATATGCATATAATAAAATCATGCAGAAACCAGTGGACTTCCTAAGTAGGGGTGACCTGGAGTACACAGGTGACTTATGGGAAGTGAGGAGGAGATCATGGAAGTCTGGAGAAGGAAATCTACTGCTTTCTCTCTATCTACTCTACCACCAAGTGTACCTCGGGAATTTAGAACTGTAAAAAGACTACAGTGAATCCCTTCTCACTACAGACCTCTCTATCAACTGCTTCTGATATTTATTTGTTATGCATGGTGTTGGAATTAATCCCTGCCCTCCGATTTCTCAGGGAGCTGTGGACTCAGCCTGCAGCAGAAAACTACTTTGTAGGAAAGCAAGGCCAAAGCTCAACCCTAACCAGGCTATTTTAATTTATTGCCTTTCTCTCAAAGGAAAAAGGATTTTCAGAGCTGGAGAGATAGCACAGTGATAGAGTGTGTGCCTTGTACGAGGCTGACCCTGGAGGAGCCCGGTTTGATTCCTGTCTTCCAATATGGTCCCTCAGCCTGCCAGGGTCGAGCGCTAAGAGTAACCCCTGAGCACCACTGAGTGTGGCCCAAAGAACCAATCAATCAATCAAATCAATAAAGAAAAAAAGAAAAAAATTAAAGAAAGAAGATAAAGAATTTTCAGTGGAAGGCAAAAAGTGAAGCAAAAATAGCTTTTATTAAGAAATTTTTAAGGATGGAAAAAAAAACAAAGACAAAGACAGAGAGAGAGAGAGAGAGAAACAGAGAGACCAAGAGGTGTTGAGGAAAAAGTGGGTTGGCCAGAGTGATGATAATACAGTGGGTAAGGTGCTTACCTTGCAAACAGCCAAACCAGATTTTTATTCCCAATATCTGATATGGTTCCCTGAGCTGACCCAAATTTCACCTCCAGTATCTAATATGGTCCTCCAAGCTCCCTGGAGTGGCCCCTGAGTGCAGAGCCAGAGGTAAGCTCTGAGTAATAAGTGATGCTAGGTGTGGCCCAGAAAGCAGAGAGAGAGACAGAGAGACAGAGAGACAGAGAGGGGGGAAGAGGAAGAGAGAAGAGAGAGGTTAGATGAGAGGATAAATGAGAAAGAGGATAGATGAGAGAGAGGATAGGTGAGAGAGGAGAGAGAGAAAGAGAAAGACAGAGAGAGGGAGAGAGAGAACAGATTTCTCCAAAGGGAAAAAGAGCCCAATTGTCTTCCTAGATCAGATCAGCTTATCTATGGATATTTTCAGGTTGCCTTGGTCTGAAATTTTCTGCAGATGTGATAGTTGATCAGTTTGTATTGTCATGAAAAAGAAACCTTGAACTTTGGTGATTCTTCTTCATGTCTTTACCACAGTCTTTCGTCTTTGCTGAAGACCTTCTCCATAGGGGGTCCAGGCTACTCTGGGCATGTACTGGCACCAAAATCTTATTACACCTCAGTTCCTGTGCCCACATGTGGGCTTTTAACAACAGCTTTAGGGCTGTTATCAGAGTTTACAGGGCTATTACGCTGTTAACACAGTAACTTCTTCAAATCCCATCTCTTGGTTTATTATGTCCCATGGTCATGCCCATGGAACACATCCCTCATTTCCCGACTGCCTACTTTAATGTTTGTGAAGGACAAGACTATATGTTGAGGCCAGAGTAATAGCACAGTGAGTAGGGTGTTTGTCTTGCACATGGCCAACACAGGCTGATCCCTGGCATCCTATATTATACCTAAAGACTGAAGTAACCCCTGAGAGTCACTTGTGTGGCCCAGAAAACAAACATAAAAGAATACATCTTGATTATACTTTATAAATAAAATAAGAAAGTGAAAGAATACGAGATGGCTTCACTAAAGTAGAGTATGACTAACTAAAGTAAATAAACTGGTCAAAACCAACAAAGCTCTAATCAGAGTATAAACTAAAGTGGGTAGGGATTGGAGATAGTAGAGTTGGTAGAACGCCTGCTTTGCACATGTCCTTGAATATTAGGTTCAATCACTACATTCCATGTGGTCCTGTGAGCCTACTAGAAGTGATTTCTGAGTGCAGTCAGAACTAAGCCTTGAGCACTGCAGGCTGTGACCCAAAAATAACAACAACAACAACAAGAAAACTATGGTTGTTACCAGAGAGAAAGAGAGAGAGAGACTAGAGTAGGAAGAAAAAAGCGCGGGGCTCTTTTTGGTCATAGGAGGGTTCTAGAAGTTTGATGGTATGTGTGGTAAGTATTAGACACAGAGAAATGAAACAATCTACCCCAATTTCCATAATTTTGGGGGAAAATGATAAACATTTCTAATGTTCATGTAAACACAAAAATCCCATTTAAAGCTAATTTTACCATATAATCTATACACAATAGCCACAAAATACAGAATCATTTTAAAAGCATTCTTCTTTTAATTACAAATTTGCTTTAATTTCTACTAATAAAGTCTGCATGTACTGGGTTAATATTACAGGTTGGAAATTGAGTAACTGCAATACGCTATAGAGAGAGCTGGAATGCCTTTCTTTCTTTCTTTCTTTCTTTCTTTCTTTCTTTCTTTCTTTCTTTCTTTCTTTCTTTCTTTCTTTCTTTCTTTCTTTCTTTCTTTTTTTACCTTTTTTTCTCTCTGATTTATCTAAAATTTTGCAATAACATCTTGAGCCAATTAAGGTTTTACCCTTTCACTTGGAGAACCAAGCAACATAAATTTATAACATCCTTTGACCCCCTTAAAATGACCTTTGAGATACAGTACCTAATTGACAAATTAACATTTCCTCTCTCTCTCTTTCTCTTTTTTCTTAGTACTTCCTTCTCACCTTTCTTCTTCCTCTTCTTCTTCATCATCATTAATTCAATGTATGTCAAATAAAACCCACACTGTTAGTTTCTCTTAAGGAAAGGAAAGTCTATATATAAGATGTAGTGGGCAATACTACATAGGGTAGCCACCTACATAGGTAGTCCTCACTACCACATTGCTAGTACTCAAGACGCGAAAACTATGTGTATCTTAAAATGCTCCAGCCATGATCTAACCCTGAAACCCTCATTTAGCAAGGCCAACCCCATCACTGATGAAATGCCTAAAATCTAGGAAAACCTCCCATCTCTTTTATTTGACATACTTAATTTCCTTTTTTAATTTATTTTTACTACATTTAATTTTTTTCCTCTATCTTATGTCTTGCCCTCCCTTCCTCTTCTTCTCTTTCCTAAACTGTACCTAAGCTAATTTAACATAATTCAACCAGTTCATGAGAGCTCAGACCCATCCTATTAGGGTCAGATCTCTAACAACAATTTAAGAATAGATCGTTAATGCATGTCTTTATGTAGGCATGAGTATATAGACAGAAGACTCTCCTCTGAGTGCCAAGTCTAAATTGTAAACAATCCATGCCTAGAGTGTATATAGCCTCTTCTGTATACTATCCTTCTTCTTCCCCCCCCTCAAAAATTCTACTATCCCTTCACCTCCAAGTCCCAATCCGATATTCCTCCTTATTAATTCTCTTTACCCTCAGTTCTTAACTAAAGATATCAAAATCGACCTCCTGCCCCATCATCATCCTGGCCACCACCCAGCTCCCAAACAAAAGAATACCCTCTGAGCCCCACATCTTGTTTCTTGAAAAGAAACTACAACCAACACTCCTGCTGTCTCTGTGAAGGAGGGCTCTGTAGCCCTCCTTCTCACCCCTCTTCCCTATGTAGACTATTGCTCGATATCAGATTCAGCTACAAAAGAACCCTCAGGGTAAGAACTCTACCAGAGCTCTTTCTGCTGCAAATCATTTCTCAAATTCAACTAGTCCAGAGTGTGCAATGAAAATGTGCCCCAAAGTGCCGGGCGGTGGCTCTGGAGTTAAGGTGCCTGCCTTGCCTGCGCTAGCCTAGGACGGACCGCAGTTCGATCCCCCGGTTTCCCATATGGTCCCCCAAGCCAGGAGCGACTTCTGAGCACATAGCCAGGAGTAACCCTTGAGCGTCACGGGGTGTGGCCCAAAAATCAAAAAAAAAAAAAAAAAGGAAAATGTGCCCCAGATTTGAACCTCCACAAGAATATCTCAAAAGACAATGGGGAAGGTTATATTTCCTTTGAATATTTAATACATCTATAATACTACCTCTTAACCTGTTTACCCCCAAATGAAAGGTAGTCTCCTACATCACTTTTTCCCTTAAATATTTTTAATTCATTTTAATTTATTCTTCCTTTACATATATAGATGTGTACACACACACACACACACATTTGCTTTGTTTTCTTCTCTTCCTTAACTTCACCTGCTTTGGTTCCACTTGGTAGAAAAACCTACAAGAAAAGTCTTACTTGGGATAGAAGCTCAAGGCACAGAGATGATAGAGTCTGACACTTTCACCCCCAAATGCACCAGCAATATAATATGGCACAATTCCTTTCTGCAAAGTCATACTAAATAAGGGGAAATTTTACATATAGAAACAAGTAGAAACAAATCTACTAGGAATAAGAACTCATACATTTTACAATACAGGGTGCCTCCCACCTTGAATATATGTCATTTGGACCCAACTTAGACTCGATGTGATTAGACAGAGACCATCCTTCCCCGATCCCTAAATCTCAGACTAGAACCAATACAGTTCTCCGCAACAGCTCCAGGAACCTAAATCCGTCTGGTACATTCTTTTTTTTTTGGTTTAGTTTTTTGTTTTGGGGTCACACCTGGCAGTGCTCAGGGGTTAACCTGGCTCTATGCTCAGAAATAGCTCCTGGCATGCTCAGGGGACCATATACGATGCCTGGATTCGAACAACCGACCTTCTGCATGCAAGGCAAATGCCTTACCTCCATGCTATCTCTCCAGCCCTCTGGTATATTCTTAATACGGCTCTGACACCAACAAGCACCAGTTTTGATATGACATCCTGACAATGCGGAAATGGCAACAACTTGATCTAAGAGCAGGTTGACTTATCTCATCACATATCGATAAGATGAAATCAGAAGACATGACATCCTTTGATCTATGAAAAAACCAGGATTGCTGACTACAGAAGACTGACTGACAACCAGAACTGGGCAGAACTTACCTGGGACCAATAAGAAAGACAATAGCCAGGGTTTGGCTTACGATCTATACAACAACCAAGATCTCTAATTCCAGAGGTCTGATTGAGACAACTGCAACTGAGCAAAACTTCTGGAAACATAATAAAAGACTCTATCCTATGCTTCATCCTAGGATTGGTGTAAACACCAAGCCCACCAATTACAGAAGACTAATTAAAACAACAGTGTTGGAACAGAACTTCTAAAATCATAAAAAAAATCTCTGTCTTAGGATCCATTCCATGACCTGTGCAAATACCAAGATATCTAGTTACACAGGCCTGATATTATTATCCACAACTGAGCAAAAAGTTTCCAGACACCACAAAAAGACCTAGGGAAGAGTAAAAGTGCATGTATCGGGCCTGCAGTTATTCCCATGACAGTATGCTTCAAGGGAGCAGAAACCCTTTATCTCTTAGGTCAAGGGAATTCTCTTTCTAATCTCCCCAATATTTACTGTGCCTTTGCAAAAGGGTGGGGAGATTTTTTTCTTTTTCTTTTTTTATTTATTTTTTTTTATTTCAGACTCCTGATTATTGCTTGGTTGTTGTCTGTATTATGGTGGTGTTTTTTGGATTTTTTCATATTGTAGTTTTTGTTTTGTTTTATTGTTGCTGTTGTTGTTTTCTTATTATTCTGTTTATTTTTTTGTCTTTTTTTTGATGTTTTTCTTCCTTATCCCCACTCTTCTTTTAAATTGATATTTATAACCCTCTGCAGTGGTCCTCAAATTACGGCCCATGGGCTACATATTGTATTTGTTCCCGTTTTGTTTCTTTACATCAAAATAAGATTTATGTAGTGTGCATAGAAATGTGTTCATAATTTTTGTTTTTACTATAGTCTGACCCTCCAATGGTCTGAGGGACAGTGAACTGAGCCCCTGTTTAAAAAGTTTGAGGACCCCTGCTCTAGAGGGACCCTCCTGGACTTTTGTTTGTTTATTTGTTTGGGGTTTTTTCGCTTTGGGGGGTTTTCTTGTTCGTGTTTTGTTTTGTTTTTATTTTTAATTTTGTTTCCCTTCAAACAAAACCACATAACTTGAATCATATTGTTCTGACTCATAAATTGAGGGGCAAAAATGGATGGTACCAGGACAAAACAGTTGTATGAACATTGAGTAGAAAAAAAAATGATCAGACTTAAACACGAAATTCAAAGCCAATGACAACAGAATGAATACCCATTCTACAACAAACTAGGCACAGAAGAAACCACTTATACTAGCAGCCCGGTGGGTGGGGGGAGGAGAGGGATATGGGGTGCATACTGGGAGCAGGGTTGGAGGGAGGGCAACACTGTGATGGAAATGCCCTGAGTTCAATGCAGCTATGTACCTAAAATATTACTGTGAAAGATTTGTAATCCATTTACAATAATAAAAATTATTTTAAAAAAATAAGGGGCAGGGAAAAATAGCATGGAGGTAAGGCATTTATTTGCTTTGCATGCAGAACGATGGTGTTTCGAATTCCGGCATCCCATATGGTCCCCCCAAGCCTTCCAGGAGTGATTTCTGAGTGTAGAGCCAGGAGTAACCCATGAGCACTGCCAGGTGTGACCCTAAAACTAAAATAAATAAATAAATAGATAGGGGCCGGGTGGTGGCGCTGGAGGTAAGGTGCCTGCCTTGCCTGCGCTAACCTAGGACAGACCACGGTTCGATCCCCCGGTTCCCCATATTGTCCCCCCGTGCCTGCCAGGAGCGACTTCTGAGCGAATAGCCAGGAGTAACCCCTGAGCGTCACCGGGTGTGCCCCCCCCAAAAAAACATAAATAAATAAATAAATGAATGAATAAATGAATGAATAAATAAAAATGACCATTGAGAATGTGGGGTCCTTTCTCCTAGCACTGGAAGATAAACACAGACTCTAAGTTAACCTTGACACAGAAAGGCTTTCTAAAGGATAGTAGTCAGAACTGTTTTATTAATTCTCTTCTGTGTTATTTATTTATACTCCTTAGTTTAATTTTGTTTGCTTGGGAGGCCACACTTAATGGTGTTACAGGGTTTTTGCTCACTCCATACTCAGAGCCAGAGGGATTACTCCTGGAAATGCTCAAGGGTCCAAATGAGATGCATGCAATGCAATGCAAGCTCCCTACTCTCTGTACTATCTCTTCCCGTCCTTAGCTTAATTTTAAAAATTAACTAATTCAGGGCCAGAGTGGTAGCACAGTGGTGCAATGAAATGCAAGGTCCTTACCCTCTGTACTATCTCTCCAACCTTCATTAACTTAATTTTTTAAATTAATTAATTTAGGGCCAGAGTGGTAGCACAGTGGTAAGTCTTTTGCCTTGCATGTGGCTGACCCAGAACTGACACGGGTTCAATCCCCTGCACCTATGTGATCCCTCGAGCCCGGAGTAATTTATGAGCACAGAGCCAGGAGTAACTGCTGAACACCACTGTGGTTGGCCCAAAAACTTAAACATAAATAAATAAATTACACTAAATTATCCTTGAAGACTTGGGAGACAGTGAAGGAAGGGAATGTATGCTTTACACACCAGAGCCCCAGATTTAAATTCTAGCACAAGCACTATGTTCAATATACCATTCAGAGTACTATTACAAGTTTATAATAGCCAAAATGTTAGAAATGTCCCACCCAAAGAGAATGGAACATATGGGCCAGAAAACTTAGGGAATTGAATGTTTTTAGCCTTAAAGTAGTGATCTATAAGTAAAGTGCTAGAAAGAAATCTGAAGTCTGAGTATTGGAGCTGAATAGATATTTCCTTAAAGAAGGCACACATTCATATGATCACAAGATATATGGGAAAGTGTCCATTATCGCTGGTTATTAAGGAAATAGAAATCAAAATGACAATGTAATGTCCCTTCAAACCAGTGTAAATGGCTTACTCTAAATAAATCCAGAAACAACCGCTGCTGGTGGAATTTGGTGATAAAGAAACTCTCATCTACTCAGGTATATAATCTGGTGCTGCTATAAAAAAAAACTTTGTAAACTTCTCAAAGAATTGAAATGGGGGCATTGCATACAGCCTACCAGGGTTTGATCCCTGGCATCCCATATGGTCCCCCAAACACTGCCAGGAGTAATTTCTGAGCACAGAGCCAGGAGTAATCCTTAAGTACCACTGTGTGTGGCCCAAAAACAAAAAATAAAATTAAGGTGAAAACTTCCATAGGAATTTTCTGCTGTTTGCTCTGAAACATGGCAGATGTTTTGAGTCATCTCTCTGCTGTCCTGTGGCTTGGGATTTTGAACTTCTTTACCATTGTTCCCTGAGGGCTCCTCTTCTTCAGAGGAGAGCAGTCATGCTCACAAAAAGTGAAGCCAGAGGAGTGCAGCTGTTCCACTTAGCGGTCACACACACCTTATAGCCAACGAACACCACCACAACATGTAGAAAAATCCACACAAGCATAACAATGGGGAAACAATGCAGGCCAACACCAGGCATAGAGAATGAAGATGACAACTCTGATAACCTTAAATGGCCAACCAGTAAGTCTCTCAGATATGGAGTTAGAGAAGAAATATGGAGGATGGTTATAGAACTCAAAGAAGCATTGTTTGAGTTGAATGGAACACAGATAAGAATCTAAAGGATATGAAGATAGAAATAAAAAAAAACTCCAAACTGAAATAACAAGTTTGAAAAACTCAGCAGACAAAATGAAAACCCAATGGAAAACCTCTGCAACAGAGTAACAGCAGCTGAGAATAGAATCGGTGAGCTGGAAGATGAGACACATAACAACTCCATACAGCAGAAGAGGTTGGAAAAAAAAGTCTTAAAATAAATGATCAGTCAATGTAAAATTACACAAAGAATGTGAACAGATGAAAATAGAAGTTCACGCAGTGGAATAGGTGTTGGTCCAGCATCCCAGAATTGCAAGGAGCCTTGACTGAAAAACAGAGGTTGCCCAAGGGGAGTTAAGGAGAGTTCTAGGGAGTTATGCACAGACCTACTTCTTCAGTGCACACTGCCTGAGGACCTGCCATTCTCTGCCCAGGCATGGCCAGTCCCACAGCCTGGAAAAGCCTATCTGGGATGTTGTTTCAGAATTCTTTTGGGGGTCCTACTAAAGGGAGCTCAGTCAGTGGTGTCAGTGGTCTCATCAGTCTCCTAACCATGTGACACTTTACAGATATGCCCCGGCTGGTGCTACTGGAAGGCTTGGTGGGACAGATTTGCAGTGGGATCTGATTTCTGACACAGTTACTGCAGAAGGCCAGAGGTCCTGGAGACTTTCTGAGCTGTGGGCAAAGTCAGCTAACTGCTAGGATCTCGGGTCCAAGAAGGCTACCCTTTCCACCACCTTCTTCTCCCTCCTTATCTTTCGTCCTCTCATCCTTCAGCTACAGGACTGGGCTCCAACTGTTGAAACTTGCTGGAGCATCATGCCAATCGACCAGAAACCTTCCCTTGATTTTGTAAAATTAGAATTCCCAGAAAGAGGAGAGGGTCCTGCTCCAGAAGTGATCATGAGTAGCATTTCTGGAGGCCAGCAGTGGTCACAAGGCCAGAATCCACACAGTATTATATGTACAATATACTCTGACAAGGCCAGAATCCACACATAGTATTATATGTACAATATAGTCTCACAAGGCCAGAATCCACAAATATACATACACTCTAACTGTTACACTTACACTCACACTCACTATCCTGACTTAGCCTACCTCACCTCCCTACTGTCCCTGAGCCTGTCTGTAGTTTCAGTGAGTGTACTCCTGTCTCTGAGCCTGTCTGTAGCTTCAGTGAGTGTAGAGCAGACCCCCGCATCACTCCAATGGGTGAAGTTCAGGCCTCAGTTGTAAACACTCAAGCCTAGATGAGAATTCAGGTTATTAGCATCTAGGTGACTAAGATCAAAACTGGGAGCTCAGGATCCAAAGAAAACCCACAGCTTTTCATCAAGATGTCCACAACGAGCGACCCTAATTCCTAGGGTAGCTCAGTCACAAGGGCAATCCCCTTGTAGTCTTGGGGATAAGAGGGCTACCACACTACCCCAAAGCCTGGGATCCAGCACCCCAATAATGTGTGTGATCAACCATATATCTTACCTAATCATGACAGTATTCTTGTCCACTGAAATTATTCTCCAGAATATTTCAACATCCAGGGCCTAGTCCTGAATATGAAGGATGAAGGGGAAAGGGAGGACATGGAAGGAGGAGAGAGCAGTGATGGAAGGGAAACCTTCCCAGAACTCTAGAACCTGGCAGGTACCTTCCCCACTGCACAAGCAGTCTAGCCTCTGGTCTCTGGTCTTCTGCCACAACTGTGTAGGGAGATCAGTTCCTTCTCTGAAGCTACCTCAGCCAAGCTGTCGAGTTGCAGCAACCTGGGGCATATCTGTAAACATGCAGATATTGGTGGAGGGAAGTGGAGAGAGGGGCCCACAGGAAAGGAAAGGGACAGGTGTTGGAATATTGTATGCATGAAGACTATTCAATACCCAGCAAACACTACAACCAAAATGTGTGACCCATTCAAGCACCTATGTGTCAGTACAGCCCAGTGTATGTGACCTTGATCACTGCAACAAACAAGGAGAAAAATTAGAAGGGGAAAATTTGAGGAGCCACACATGTTGGTTTGTGGGCTTACTCCTGGCTCTGTGCTCAGGGAGCCCTCTGACAGGGCACTGGGCCATATGTTGTGACAGATATCAAAACCATGCCACCAACATGCAGACAAATACACTACTCATTGTACTATAGTTCCACCCCTTCCCAGAAAGCTCTTGTCAAGGATCATATGCCAGGATCCAGGACATTGGAGGAGGAAAGGAGGAAGGGATAAACCAGAGCAGGAAAGAATGACTAAATCAGGTAACAATGGCAGAGGCCCTGAGCACCAGGAGACCCTCTTGAGACTTTCTCAGACAGAGGATGGTGGGGCCTGGGAGAGCATTCAAGGAGCCTATGTATGAACTCTCTTGGGGGAGGTCCTGGTCCCATCCCCAGAATCACAGGTCCCCCTAGCATGTCCAAAAGCAACACCCCACAACTGATGCCAACCTGGCCCCTAAACCACACCATAGCAACAAAGATGGGAGTCAGAAAGCAGAAACAAGCAGCTGAGTTCACTGTGTTCACCCCTTTGGATAGAACCTCTGTAACAACCTTATCAGGGTGCTAAGAGGGGCTGTGGATGGCTATCCCAGGACCAAGTTGTTGCACAATCCCTAAATCCCCAGTCACGTAGTTGCAAAGGAACTGCCAGCTCAGAGTTGCAAGATGATCATAGATGGGTAAGTACTAATGTGAAAGAAACTGAGGGAAAACTGGGTATTGTTGGGACCTGAATTCTGAATAAGGAGGGTCACCATTTTGTAGAAGCCACATGGTAGGCTTCTTCTTGGGTTCTGAGCAGGGAGAAACACCATTTTGTAAGAACCACATGTTGTGAGCCTATTTGCATAGACCCTACCTCAGTCTACCTGGCTGTACCAGGTAGTCTATCAGGGAAGGACAAGGGCTTAGTAGTAAGATACCCCTAGACAAGAGTCAATTATTTTAAAGATCATAAGAAAGTTGGAGCCTCCCTATATCCCTTCCCTGTATAATCCTCATCTAACCTTGGGCGGGGCTCATCTCCTTCAGGGGATGACCCCTGGCTGGCCAGGCTGGGGAATCTTGTTGGCAGACAGATTAGTGTTAAAAACTTTATTCCAGTTGTGTGGTCTCGTCCTTCTACTCTGGAACCCTACATTTGCCGGGATAGAATTGACATGACCAGTTGCCAATAAGGCTTCCCAGGTCCCATTTATACACCAGGACACCTCGAGGTATGTAAAGGCCTAGAAATAGAAATGGAGCTCGGGGGAAGCCCTACAGGTAGAAACCGGATGGGGTACTGCTCCTGCGGGCAGGAGGCTAGAGGAATGCCCTAGTTCTCCAGGGGTCACACCAGGGTGGCACCCACGTGGGTTCGAGTCCCATGTCACCACTGGGGGTTATAGTGAACCCCGTGGGTTCAAGTCCCATCAGGGGTCCCAGCATCTGGTGCCCACTTTTGGGGGGGCACCCACGTGGGTTCAAGTCCTGCTGTATGGATCGATCCACTCAGAGATGCATTTGTTGGGGGTGTTCCAGTGTGGCATCATTGTCAATCTATCTGGGTTTTTTGTTTGTTTGTTTGTTTGTTTGTTTGTTTTTGCCTGTGGTTCTGTGTTCCGTGTTTTCTTTGTCTGGTCTGAATATGGAGGGAAACTCTAGGGAGAATGCCACTTCTCATTAGGTCAGAACTTGTGTGTTAAGCCGGCTTTGTTCTTCTAGGGACATGGCAGAGGGTGTTGGAGATCGTAAACCCCAGATTTCTCAATGGCCATCGGGGATAAATTTTCCCTGGAGAAAGTCTGGATTTTGCGATCACCCAGCTTTCCTGCCCTTCGTTTGTTAAGGCCAGAAGAAGATATATCTACATGTGGCTAGAGAGAAGGGAAAGCAGAATCAAAAACATCATGGAAACTGGTGCCGACCACTTTTAACTAGGCAGCTTTTTGGCTGGAAAGAAGAAATAAAGGGGAAGGATGCTTTTTTTTGGGCTTTCCAGCCTTTTTGGCTGCAGAAACTTGAGTCTATCTGAAAAGAGGAATTCACCTAGCCCCAGGGCAGGGTATATTTTTCCAGACTCACCTGGCTGGTTGTGGGTGTAGACTGAGTGATTCCAGTGGGTCCTTTACATATCAAAGGAGGGACCAAAGCTAAGGGAGAAAGTCTTTATTTAGTTAATGGCTTGAAATAAAGAGGGAAAAAAATGAGCGTTTAAATTTGTCTGACTTAGGAGTTTCTTAGAATAAATAATTGGGTGGGAAAATGTTGCAAATTATTGTGATTGGCCTTTTGAGACAATATTGTTAATTTTGTGAATGCATAAAGTAACTCAATTCCATGCCAAATTTATCTCACCAAACTTAATGGTGGGTCTTAAGATAGCTTTAATGTAAAAATCTTAATGGTACTAGTTTGTAAATATCTAAAGGAAAGGAATCAACAGAACTGGGTTAAAGACCTTTAATAAGTACCATAAGAAAAATTTGGTCCCACTAGGTGCAAAAATATTCAGCAAAGTGGTTCCAAATTGGCAGCAAACAATTAAAAGCTCTGTTCCTAGAGCCCTAGTGCTGGGTTCTAGACTGTTAACTTGGGAGCTGGTCCTTAAGGAGAGGCTGGCTCTGAGTTAGGTGCATGTGGCTGTGAGCTGCTTTGGGTTTGCCCCAAAGCGCAAGCCTTTTAGCTGACCAGCAGCTATGAAAAGGCTGTGAACCAGCAAAGCAGTCACAACAACGGTGTGGGTGTTACAGCTCTTCTGTGAGAAATCTGTGGAGGCAAAAGGGTTAGCAATGACTCATGACGCGAGACTGGTCAGGAACGTTTATTGTAAGAAGCTTGGGGTATATAAACCTTTTTTTAGGGGGCGTATAGAAGGCACATAGGATTGAAATTAAAACCAATGAGACACATACAAGACATCTTAAAACAACCAATAAGAACAGGCACAATTTACTTGACCATAGGACATGTTTGTCACGTCCGCACAAAGATGGTATGTATGATAAAGAGAGGAACCAGGATTTGGGGCACCAAAGTATGTAACTGCAACTTTAAGTTCTTTTGAACCATCATAGATGATTAACCCCAGAGACAACCTTTAAAAGGTTAATGATAAAACTAAGCTATTGTTTCTCTCATGGCCATGAGCTAGCTGACGAGAGCAAGAGCTGGAACAAAGCAGGCTTGGGTCCCAGTTAAGCCAGGCCTCTAAGTATAAGCTAAATTTACTTTGCAGAGTTTCCTGTTGGCTGAAGCATAGGCAAATGT
>PVKC010030060.1:0-14930 GCA_004027635.1 Crocidura indochinensis | reverse complement strand
AAACGAGAACCTATGAGGGAAATGGAGAGCCTGTCCAGAGTACAGGCGGGGGGTGGTTGGGGAGGAGGGAGATTTGGGACAATGGTGATGGGAACGTTGCACTGGTGATGGGTGGTGTTCTATACATGACTGAAACCCAAACACAACTATGTATGTAATCAAGGTGTTAAAATAAAATAAAATAAAATAAAAAAAGAAATTGGTTTGTTCAGATTATTTATTTCTTCCTGATTCACTCTGTTGGAAGGAAGAATTTCTAAGAATCTAAGAATTTTTCCAATCCAATTTGTTGACATATAATTTTATACTAGTTTCTTTTGAACCTGGTATTTCAGTAATACCCAATGAAATAATTTCTTTCACTTATAATTTTGTTGATATGAATTCTCCAGAAAGTTTTCTAGTGTCATGAATTTTCTTTGAGAATAACTTGGGTCTCAAATTTTTACTTACTTACTTACTGTTTGCATCTTATTATTTTTTCCCATATGACTTGCAATTGTTGGGTTTTGTATTCTAATTTCATATATAGTTTGATATACTATCTCTCTACATATATGATTAAATTAGGTATTAAAATTCTGTTTTTAGAAATTATGTTGTGATCATAAATTTGGGTTATATTGAGGAAAATTCTCTAAAATCCATATTGTATGGGCTTGTAAATGTGCAATCTCTTCCAGCCATATGACGTTCTCCTTATAGTGGGTAAACAGCCATAGATTGTATATTTTCAAATAAATTGTTTTTCCAATGGCTATGTTCTAATAAAGTTGAATTTACAAAAGCAATTAATGTGCTGAATTTTGTCTGTGGGTTGTAGTTTTGTGGTTCCTGTGCTTCTTCAATTTTTGCAGTTTAGCAACTTAAAATAACTTTAATAACGTTTTGAGTATGTCTGGTCACAGGGAAAGAAGTTAAGGTATTTTTAATTTCTTTAAATATGTTTTTCTAAATCTTATTATATATATAATTTTGATCATTTTGACTTTTGGGGGGAAATCAGTTTGCTCAGCATTTGGTAATTTAGGTCAGTTCAATAAAATACAACTATTTTAGTTGTCAAGTATAGAAATTGTATTATCTGTCTTCCAAAAATCTAGGAGAGAATTAAAGTATCTGAATTTTGTTTTCCTTTATACAATAATTCCTTAAGTTATAGTTTTTTGGAAACTGTCACTTGAAGTAAAGTGACTTATGACAAAACTATTTTAACATGGGCTAATTTATATAAGGAAGAGTTGGGTTCTTATGCCATATGCCTGGTTACAAAAATATCACTGAACTTCTGAATATAGTCCCAAATTACTTCTAATATTAAACTGTGCAATTCATGTTTTTTCAAGTTACCTTATTCCTTTGATAGTCTTAGCTGCTTGGAGTCTGTTTTAGTAGTTTGTTGGCAATAGGGGCCTTAAATGCACAGAGGACACCATCCATGGTAGGGTACACTTATATCCACTCCCACACCTAACTCAGACTATGCAAATTTAGATGCACAGATTGACTTGGCATTCACATCTTTGGCATGTGAAAGTGGAGTGTACCTGAATAAAGTCCACAAAGACAGAGAGAATTTATGCATGTAAAATCATTTGGAGATGTTTTGCACCTGGAATATCTGACAGCATTGGGACCACATTATATCACAGTAATAAGCTGGGGTTGAATGCTTAGCTGTTCTTTATGTGGGCCTTGAACTTTGCATCTATATTTAGTGTTTTGTTTATTTAATCATTATTATTTATTTTTCTTGCAATTGAAGTAAATGGTTAATATAATGTTCATGTTTATATGCTCTTAATTTTGTAAATTATTTTTTCCCCACACATCTGGCTGTGTTCAGGAATTATTCCTGGTTTGGTATTCAGGTATCACTCCTGACAGAACTGGGGGGATCAAGTTACTATGCTATGTTCAGAATCAAGTTTTCTGTGATCCTTAGTTTGAAAGCTTATATTCATTATTTATTTGAAGATAAAGAACACACACTATATATTCTGACAGCTATCTCAAGGTGAATGTCTCTTGTCATACAGGTATGACATATACTTATTAAAATACCTATTCTTCAACCAAGAAGCTCCAGGTGCTGGCAAACTTAGCAAGGGCTGTTGTATTATATGTCAAATATTTTACCCAATGCTACAAGGAGCCATCTTTTTCCTTTAGTAAAAGTGGAAAGTGTCTCTAAATTGGTCCTATCACTTAGGGTAAAGGTCATGCCTACAAATAATTTACATAAGTTAATGGATATATCAGGATGCAGTGTTTTGGGCTTTCTCAGAAGAGAACTGCTGACTCTTATATTTCATTCCCATTCTTCCATTCTTCCCCTCCCCTTTTTACGTTGGCCTTACAGAAGTGTGCAGAGCCAGAAGTCCTCTCCTATCTATAAGACCTGGCAGTATTGTGACTTCCATGATTCTGAGGACAGGGAAGATGCAGTACCAGTGATTAAACTGAGGATCAATAATGTCCATCCAATTTGAATTATTCCTCTACTTTTTTTATTTCATAGTATAGCTTTATCTACTTTATTTTTGGGAAGAACCACTCAAATAGTATTCATGGTGCTAAGGGCTTGTTCCTGGAGATTAATCTAACAAATGTGGTGCCAGAAATCAAAATTCAGATCCTAGCACTTGCAAAGCATGTACCACTGAACTTTATTTTAAGTAGATTTATTTCTTTATTTCTTTCCAGTTTTGGAGGAAGGGCAACCAAGGTGTTCTCAGAGATTATTCCTAGCTCTGTGTTCAGGAATCACTCCTGGCAGTACTTGGGGAACGATAAGCAATGCTGAAGATCAAGCAAGTCACACTCATGGCAAGAATATTAATCTCTGTATTATCTCTATAATATCTTCATTCTTATTTTAAAGATGATATTTGGATTTGACCTAAGGTAAGTCTTGATTGGGTATTTCCAGTCTAGAAGAGTTATTATTTTCAATGGAAATTATTAACAAAATCTGATGGGGTTTTAAGTCTTATAAGTAATTTTTTCATATTTTCTTGTATTTTCAATATTGCTTTATGTGAGTTTGAAGGAGCCAGATATCAACTTTTGTTTTTGAGCCACAGTTGGCTTTGCTTTGGCTCTGCACTCAGACATCACTCTTGTTTGTGTTCAGGGGACCATATGTGGTACTGGAGATTAAAACCCAGTTGTCCACGTGCAAGGCTTGTGCCCTACACAATCATTGTACTATCTCTCCAGCCTGACAAGCGCTATATTAACAAAAATATGCTAAGCTTTGTCTTACATCACTGATGATCTCTTTCTGGAAAAAGGAAGTGAGTTACCAGTGTGGGTTAATTATTATTACTTTGATTTATTTTTCTGTTCAGCATGAATAAATCAGTGGAAAACAAATATTTTTGCTTAGTCTTTCCTTCTTTCTTTAGTAACATCAAGTACGTTATGACCATTACTTAAAACAATGCATAGATTCCTTGGGTCTTATGTATTTTGGTATGTGTGTGTTTTTCTAAACAGATATTGAGTAAAATCTGCAGGTCCTCTATGAGGCAGAATACTTAGAAGAATGCTCAGAGACTCCTGGACTTTAAACAGCTTGCTGAACCCATTGTTTATAACTTGTAAACAATGGAAAAGAGGAAGTGGTAGAAACCTATTTAGTTAATATTAAATAAAAGTCATCCCTCTACCTTACATAGACCATGTCAAACCACAATGAATTATAAGCCAAATGAAGTTTTAAAAGCTGGTTCAGAAATCTTTGAACTTAACTGAAACAAAGCACTATCCTAAAAGTAAGAGTTCAATGTGTAATGTTTGCCAAGTTGATTCTATAGACCACAAGTGATTCTGAAAAACATAGAATCACAAGAACTATTCTGTCAAATAGACCACAGGTGATTCTGAAAAACAGAATCACAAGAACTATTCTGTCAAATAGAAAAGGGAGAGATGGTCTGCAAGAAAGTGGATTTAGAAAACAGGGAAGATTTTTGAAGCAGAGACGTAAGACCTGGCTCCACTTTAGGTTGACATGGGCCTTATTTTATATATTTATCTAATTCAAATCAAACGTTCACTCAATGTAGGCTGTGAACTCTTTAGGAAGCCTGGCCAGAGCAGAGGCAGAGGATCAGGGAACAGATAACTGTGATTCATGGTTCCTCTGTAATGATTAATTTTATGTGTCAACTTCTCCAGGCCACAGTACTCAGATATTTGGTCAAAGACCAGTTTAAATGTCATTGTGAAGGTAGTATTTAAAAGAGATTAACATTTAAATAGTAAACTTTGAGTGAGTAAGGCAGATTACTCTCTGTAATGTGGGCAAGTCTCAACTTGTCAATTGAGAACTTCTTCTCTGGAGGAAGAGCACTTTAAACTCAAGTTTTTCACTGGATCTCCAAAGCTTTCTATGCTGATTTTAGGCTTGCAAGCCCACATTGTTCTCTTTCTCTCTCAGCTTGCTCACTCACTCACTCACTCAACATCTATCTAGCCATCTTTCTCTATTAACTCTATCATCTCTCATCTATTTATCCATCTTATCATCTATCTCTCTATGTATCTATCTGTCTGTCTGTCTACCTACTACCCACTTTCTTACTTACCTATATATTATCTTTTTATCTATCTAGGTACTCATCTTATTCAATTTCTCTATAGAATCTTGACTAGAAGGACACTAACGTATAAAAAGAATATATGATTTCCACGAATTACCTAGGCAAGTGCCAACTCATTCTTTCTTTGGTAATAATTCATTCACACACACACCCCCAAGTCATGCAATCAGTTCACATCTGAATCTAAGAAAGCCCTACAGTGGCTTTCTCCTGCCCACAAAGTCAAGTTCAGACATCTCTGAATTAGGTGGAATTAGGACCTGCTACATTCTAGCTTAATATTCATGATCCCGCCTATAGACCTCCAGCACACAACTTCTGTTCTTGGCCAATAATGTCTCTTATTCTACAATGCATTTGCCAAAACATTTCTTTTCTTTTTTGCACTTTGACACAGTCTGTTTCTCATATGCAGAATGAGCTGTCATTTTTTAGTCTTTATTTTTTTGTAACATAACTCAAGTTCCACCTCTTTCATACAGCCTTTTATGATTATTTTTGTTTCTTTTATGATTATTTTGTTTCTAGATGTTCAAATGCACTTGAACATCTATCACTTTGGAACTACTTACCCTTTAATATTGGTTCAAGTATATACATATAACCAATGTTGGACTGTTGGAGGGAAGACTCCAAGCTTTTTGCTTCTTCTGCATATCAGCGATGAAGACAAGAGTGCTCAGCACAGGAAGGCATTGCAATTCTTGTTAATTGATAGCTGAAAAAATGTCATCTGGTATTATGCATCTAGGTCAAGTGTCTCCTAGACAAGTAGTTACATATTAAACTTTACCGTATACTTTCTATTAAAAGGAAATGGCTCTATGGTAAATATGTACAATGCCAGTGACTTCTTAATAGTTGTTGCCTATCTGATAACTCCACCTTATGATGCGATTTGATTATCCTGTACTTTAATAATTTATTAATTTTGCTTTGAGATTAGCGGTTAAGTATTCTTCACAGTGTGGGGAGTGTAATAAGTGTAATAATTGGAACAATATTATATAATTAGAATAACAAGTACAATATGGAGAAATATTCTACTTTTTGCTGTGATGTTTATTATTTCTTAATATATACCTTGTTCTTTTAAAAATTTTTTTTCTTTATTTAAACATTTTGATTACATATATGTTTGTGATTAGGTTTCAGTCAGCATTCCCACCACCAATGTCCCAAGTCTCCCTCCCTCTCACCCCACCCCCACCTGTACTCCAGACAGGCTTTCCAGTTCCTCATTCATTCACGTGATTACGGTAGTTCTTTGTGTAGTTATTTCTATAACTGCACTTACCATTCTTTGTGGTGAGCTTCATGAAGTGAGCTGGAAGTTCCAGCTCTCCTCTCATTGTCTCTGAGGATTATTGCAAAAATGACTTTTATTTTTCTTAAAACCTATAGATTAGTGAGGCTATTCTGCATCTCTCTCTCCCTCTGACTTATTTCTCTCAGCATGGTAGATTCCACGTACATCCATGTATAGGAAAATTTCATGACTTCATCTCTACTGATGGCTGCATAATATTCCATTGTGTATATGTACCAGTTTCTTTAGTCATTCGTCTGTTGAAGGGCATCTTGGTTGTTTCCAGAGCCTGGCTATTGTGAATAGTGCTGCAATAAATATAGGTGCGAGGAAGGAATTTTTGTATTGAATTCTTGTGTTCTTAGGGTATATTCCTAGGAGTGGAATATCTGGGTCAAATGAGAGCTCAATTTCCAGATTTTGGAGGAATCTCCATATTGCTTTCCATAGAGGTTGGACTAGATGGCATTCCCACCAGCAGTATAAGAGTTCCTTTCTCTCCACATCCCCGCCAGCACTGATTATTCTCATTCTTTGTAATGTGGGCCAATCTCTGTGGTGTGAGGTGGTATCTCATTGTTGTTTTGATTCGTATCTCCCTGATTACTAGTGATGAGGAGCATTTTTCATGTGCCTTTTGACCATTTGTATTTCTCTTTTATCAAAGTGTCTGTTCATTTCTTCTCCCCATTTTTTTGATGGGATTAGATGTTTTTTTCTTGTTAAGTTCTGTCAGTGCCCTGTATATTTTGGATATTAGCCCCTTATCTGATGGGTGTTGGGTGAATAGTTTCTCCCACTCAATGGATGACTCTTGTATCCTGGGCACTATTTCTTTTGAGGTGCAAAAGCTTTTCAGTTTAATGTATTCCCAACTGTTGATCTCTGCTTCCACTTGTTTGGAAAGTGCAGTTTCCTCCTTGAAGATGTCTTTAGTCTCAATGTCATGGAGGTTTTTTTTACCGACGTGTTGTTCTATATACCTTATGTATACGCCTTAATTCTTAAAAAATTCTTTGATCAAAACATTTTTCTGGGGGCCGGAGAGTTAGCACAGTGATAGGGCGTTTGTCTTGCATGCAAAAGGACGATGGTTCAAATTCCGGCATCCCATATGGTCCCCCGAGCCTGCCAGGAACGATTTCTGAGTGTAGAGCCAGGAGCAATCCCTGAGCAAAGCCGGGTGTGACCCCAAAACAACAACAACAACAACAAAAAAACCAAACCCATTTTTCTTTCTTCTTTCTATGTCTAGAAACACAATCTTATTTCTCAAACTCAGGGGTAGTTTTTATTTGTTTTTGTTTTGGGGAAACACCAGAAATACTGAAGTATTAACTGCCAACTCTACACAGAAATCAATCATGGAAGTGCTTAGGGGACCGTATGGGATGCTGGGGATTGAATTCAGGTTAGCTCCATGCAAGGCAAACACCCTACTCACTGTACTATTATTCTAGCCTCTCAGACTAAGTTATAAATTATACACTTCTATTCTATATATAGTTTTTGTTCAGGCGGTTATCCTTTAGTTAAGATACACCATAGCTAATGCGATTGTAGAACTTAAATTATTATAATCGAGTGATGCTTCTTTCTTTTTGTCATTGTATTTCTCTTTGTTCTAGCCTTATTAGGGCATAAAGTTCATTTATTTATTTATTTTTTATATTTTGGGTCACACACGATGATGCTCAGGGTTTACTGAGAAATCGCTCCTGGCTTGGGGAACCATATGGGATACTGGGGGACTGAACCGTGGTCCCTCTTGGTTCAGCCTCATTCAAGGCAAAAGCAATACCACTGCTCCATCACTCCAGCCTTGGGCATAATGTTCTTAAGGATAGAAACTGTTTCTTATTCATTCTTAATTATGCTATTGATTGTAGTATATGAAAACGTTTCCATAAGATTATTATTGGATTTGTTGTATATAAAAATATTTCCTTAGGATTGTGTGTTCTGTGACTATTGCCCTACCTAGATCTTTCAGGTGGGGGCGCTGTTGAGTGAGCAATAAATAGCGTTATGGACAGGGGAGACGGGCCTTTTGCGGAAAAAATGCTTGCAGGCAGCAAGAGGATTCTCTCGCTCTCTCTCTTTGCCCGATCTTTTACACCCTAACCTTCTTGTCTGTGTGGATTATTATTTGCTGCGAATAAATATCACCAAGGTCTCCCCCCAAAAGGGGATAAGGTGATAAGAAGTAATTTCTCATTCTGGGGACTGCTCGTGGATTCACAAATACCCAAAAAAGGATTTAACAGCACAGATACATTACAATTGATATCTACAATATATAAATTATCAATGAGTAAATAAAATGAATATTAGTCAGGATATTGAATATAATGATGCTTTGAACATTGTGTGCACAGAATAGAAATTACTTATTACATTTTGAGGCGGTCTTCTTGTTATTTATTTTTATTTTTTGAATAATATCTTTATTTAAGCACCATGATTACAAACATGATTGTAGTTGGGTTTCAGTCATAAAAAGAAGGAGCCCCTTTACCATTGCAACATTCCCACAACCAATGTCCCCATATTCTTCCTCTCACACCTCTTGTCTGTATTTGAGACAGACATTCTATTTCTCTCACTCATTCTCATTGTCATGATAGTTGTGAGTGTAGTTATTTTATTATTTTACTAACTTCACTCACCACTCTTTGTGGTGAGCATCATATCACGATGTGGTCCTTTCAGCCCTCATCTCTGTTGTCTTTGGAAAACCCATAAATGAGTAGGACTATTCTGTGCTTATCTCTCTCCCTCTGACTTACTTCATTCAGCATAATAGTTTTCATGTCCATTCATATATAGAAAAATTTCATTACTCCATCTCTCCTGATGGCTACATAATATTCCATTTTGTATATATACCACAGTTTCTTTAGTAATTTATCTGTTGAAGGACATCTTAATTGTTTTTAGATTATGGCTATTGTAAATAGTGCTGCAATGAATATAGGTGTGAGAAAAGAATTTTTGTATTGCATTTTTGTGTTCCTAGTGTATATCCCTAGGAGTGGTATTGCTGGATCATTGGGAGCTCAATTTCCAGTTTTCGGAGGGGTCTTCATATTGTTTTCCATAAAGGCTGGACTAGATGGCATTACCACCAGCAGTAAATGAGAGTTCCTTTCTCTCCACATCACTGCCAGCACTGATTGTTCTTGTTCTTTGTTATATGTGAAGTCTCTGTGGCATGATATTGTAACTCACTGTTGTTTTGATTTGCGTCTCCCTGATGATTAGTGATGTGGAGCATTTTTTCATGTGCCTTTTGACCATTTGTATTTCTTCTTTGAGAAAGTGTCAGTTCATTTCTTCTTCCCAGTTTTGATGGGGTTAAATGTTTTTTTCTTGTTAAGTTCTGTCAGTATCTTGTACATCTTAGATATTAGCCCCTTGTCTGTTGATACCAATCATGGGTGAATAGCTTCTCCCATTCTGTGGGTGGACTTTGTATCCTAGTCACTATTTCCTTTGTTGTACAGAAGTTTCTGAGCTTAATATAGGCTCACCTGTTTATTGCAGCTTCTACTTGTTTGAAGAGTGATATTTTCTCCTTGAAGATGCATTTAGTCTCAATATCATGGAGTGTTTTGCTTACATGTTGTTCTATATACATTATGATTTTAGGTTGATATCAAGGTTTTTAATTCATTTTAATTTGACCTTTATTCATGGTGTTAGATGGAGCTCTGAGTTTGCTTTTTTGCATATGACTGACCAGTCATCCCAACACCACATGTGAAAGAAGCTTTCCTTACTCCATTTTGTATTTATTGCTCTTTATAAAAAAATAATTGATTATATGTCTGGAGAACAATCTGAATACTCAAGTCTATTTCACTGATCTGAGGATTTGTATATTCCAATACCATGCTGTTTAAATGTGTATTGCTTTGTAATACAATTTAAAGTTGAGGAAAGTAATGCCTCCCATATTTCTTTTCCCAAGGGTTACTCTAGCTATTCATGGATGTTTACTCTTCTAAATGAATTTCAGGAGTAACTGATTCTCTTCTTTGAAGAATATCATGGGTATCCTTAGAGGGATTGCATTAAATTTGTACAATGCTTTGGGTAATATTGCTATTATGTTAATCTTACTGATCCATAAGCAGTGTATGTGTCTACATTTCCTCGTGTTCTCTTTTATTTCTCCAAGCAGGTTTTGTAGTTATTTTTTTTGTTAGATCCTTTCCTCTTTAGGTAAGTTGACTCCAAGGTATTTGAACTTGTGTGACACCATGAAATTGTTTTTTTAATGTCCATTTCATCTCTATCATTATTGGTGTATGAGAAGGCTTTTGGTTTTTGCATGTTAATTTTGTAGCCTGCCACTTTGCTATATGAATCTATTGTTTCTATAAGTTTTCTGGTAGAGTCTTCAGGGTTTTACAAATATAGTGGCATGCCATCTGCAAACAGTGAGAACTTGACTTCTTCCTTATCTATCTGGATGCCTTTGATATATTTTTCTAGTCTAATTGCTATGACAAGTACTTCCAGCACTATGTTAATAGAAGTGGTGAGAAAAGGCAGTCTTGTCTTGTACTATATTTTAGAGTAATTTTAGTTTATCTCCATTGCAAATAATATTTGCCATTGTATTGTAGTAAATGGCCTTGACTATATTGAGAAAAGTTCCTTTTATTTCCATTTGATGAGATTTTTTTTTGATCAGAATATGTGTTGGAGCTTATGGAATACTTTCTCTGTATCTATTGATCTGATCATATGCTTTTAATTTTTCTTTTTGTTGATATTGTATATTATGTTGGTTGATTTATTTATGTTAAACCATCTTTGCACTCCTGGAATAAGACCATGATCATGGTGTATTACCTTTGTGATGAGGCATTGGATTCTATTGGCCTGGATATTGGTGAGAATCTTTGCTTCTGTATTCATCAGGGATATTGGTCTGTGGTTTTTGTTTTTATCAAGATCTCTGTCTGGTTTTGGTATCAGGGTAATTTTACCTTCAAAGAAACTATTTGGCAGTGTTCTTGATTCTTTAAATTTAAAAAAGAGCTTGAAAGGTATTGGTAGTGGTTCCTATTGAAAGGGTTGAAAGAATTTCTTAGTGAATCCATCTGGGTCTGGGTTTTTGTTTTTGGAAATACTTTTGATTACCATTTTAATTTCCTCAGTAGTGATAGTGATGTGTCTATTAAGATATGCTACAGCATCTTGGTTTAACCATGGAAGATTATAAGAGTCCAAAAATTTATCCATTTCTTCCAGGATCTCATGTTTTATGGCATAGATTTTCTCAAAGTCATCTCTGATTACCCTTTGAATCTCTGCAGTATCTGTTGTGATCTTACCCTTTTCATTTCTGATCTGTGTTATTAAGTTTCTCTCTCTGTTTCTTTTGTAACTTGTGCTAGTGGTTTATCAATATTGTTTATTTTTTTCAAAGAACCAACTTTTTCTTTTGTTGATCTTGAGGGTTGCTTTTGCATTTCGACTTCATTGATTTCTGCTCTAAGCTTTGTTATTTCCTTCTGCTTACCTATTTTTGGTTCCTTTTCTTAATCATTTTTTGAATTTACAAGCTGTGTCATTAAGCTGTTTATGTTGGCTTTATATTCCTTCCTGATATATGCTTGCAAGCTATACGTTTTCCTCTTAGTACTGCTCTTCCTGTGTCCCATTAAATTCTGATTTGTGCCTTTATTGGCATTTTTTCCAAGAATGTTTTAATTCCTCTTTATTTTTATCTCTGATCAACTGGTTCTTCATTAGTGAACTGTTTTAATTTCCAGGTGTTGAAGCTTTTCTTCTGTGTCCCTTACTAGTTGACTTCTAATTTCAGTGCATTGTGATCTGAGAAGGTAGTATATACAATTTCTATTCGTTATGGAGACTTTATGGGGATGTTTTATGGACCAGCATATGACCTATCCTGGCAAATGACTCAAGTGCATTAGAGAAGAATGTGTATTCAGTTTTCTGGGGCTAGAGTGCCTATATATATCTACTAGTCCACTTTCTTCCATTTGTATTTTCAGACCTAGTATATTCTTGTTGAGTTTCAGCCTGCTAGACCTATCAAGAAGTGACAGGGCAGTGTTGAGGTTCCCTACAATTATTGTGTTGCTATTGATGTCTTCTTTCAGATTTACAACAATTGTCTTGAAAAATTTGCTGGTCTCTCATTGGGTGCATGTACTTTTAGGAGTGAGATTTCTTTCTATTGTACATATCCCTGGATTTTACAAAAAGTCCATCTTTGTACCATATAACTTATCTGAGTCTAAAGTTTGTGTTATCTGATATCAATGTGGCTACTCTATCTTTCAGATTTTTTTAATGGCTTCCAAGTTTCTTATTAGTCAACGACTATATTTTCTTTTAATAGATGACAATAACCATTAGAAAAAGGCAATGTAAAGTTATTGGGAAAGTAAAGAAACCCAATATTGCCCTCTTTGAAAAATTAATGCCAAAACTTTATAAGGGTATACATTAATGAATGATTGCAAGGGATTTGTGAAGGTGTTTCAATGAAATTTAGTATTTATAGTGTGCATACATAAGACATCATGGCAAAGGTTTTTGAGTTTTCATTCAAACTAGGAATATTTCTGTGACACTCAGGAATCACTATGAAAGAAATAGTCCCTTGCAGGTATGTTTTTAATTATTTCAGTTCTTCAACATTTTATTTGCATACTTTCAGATAAAGTATTTAACCCCACAATTCTGTTACTTTACTTATAAATGAGGATTATAACATATAATTAATTAATTTGTTATAGAGACTAACATATCATAAATATAAAAATGATAATGCTTGAGATAAGAATGATAGAACAGCAAGGAGAGTGCTTGCCTTATGTGTGGTAAACTCAGTTTTGATTCCTAGTATACAATGTAGTCCTTTGAAGCCTTCTAGAAACAATCCCTGAGTATAAAGCCAGGGAGTACATCTGGTTGTGGCCCCCAAAACAGAAACTATATGTCCTCTGCAAGGAATAAATTATGTTATCTTGTATTTCCCAAATAAAGAACTTATGAATAATAAGCAAACCCCAATTTTTTAGCTGTTACTTATTGTTCACATTTAGTTTACAATTTTTGATTCAAGTTGAGATTATTTCAAGCCTGTCTCAGGACTGAACTTGGAAAATGGTTTGCAAGATAAAGACTTGAGCCACCTTTTCTTTCTTCTAATGAGTATTATATTTCCCTTTTTGATAACTTGCAAACCCCACCCAACTGGCCTCCCATTTTCCCCTTTGGCTCATTATTGAACACATATTATTTTCCAGGGACTTCTATTGTTGGATACAGGAAATTTAGCAATTCTTTTCTCATGGCCTTTGCCTGATGACAATGCAGAGGAGAATGGACCATAGCTAATGAGGGTTTCTTGGAGCACAGTCATCTAAGCATAAATCTTTATCTGCCTTTGGGCAATGACCATAGTCTGAACTCTTAGCACATTATAAACTTTGACCCAGGGCTATGTCTAATCTGTGATTCTTTTCTCATACAGAGGTTGTTTCATTGTTCCTGAGCCCATAATATAATTGAATTTAAATGTTCATCTGATTTTTGAAGAATTGTTCCTCTTTTCCTGAGCTGCAAAGTAAGAGGAAGTTGAAATACGTATAATGCAACATCAAAGGAAGAAACAAAAGGCAAGAGAACATCTATTTGTATGTCTTTGGACACCATTGATAAGTCTTTTCAGAAAAGGATTTTCTATGATATATGCCACCATGTCTATGGCATGTGCCAATTCTCCCTGTAGTCAAAATGTCTTTCCAAACCTGTATCTCCTCGATATGTTTTGGGCAATGGTCTACAGACAGTAACTAGATAGATTCCTTGGGAAATTTTTTTCTTTAGGAAGGAGTATAATTTTACAAAATAGGACTATTTGAGTAGTTGATGTCAGGACATTGTATTTTTTGATATATTTTCTATGTAATGGACATTATATAAATGTAGTTGATACCCTTGGGTGATAGTCAATTTTGTGTCTCAACCTGATTGTACCACTGATATCGGTCAAATATGATTATGGTTATTTCTGTGAGAATAATTTCAAATGATATTAACATTAAAGTGAGAAAACTGAGTAAAGCAAATTGCTTTGCCTATGGTTGGGGAATCTCAACACGTCATTTGGAGGAATAAATAAAAATCTGACTCTATCCATATAAGAGATAAGTATTTCTGCTAAACCTATTTTTAACTAGGATATCAGTTTTGTGACTTGAATGGAAACATTAGCTTTTCTGGATTTTGAGTTTACTGGCCTTCAAACTAGAGCTTAATAGTCAATTTCTTTGGTTCTCAGCATTCAAACTCAGAGTGGAAATAAACCATCAGGTCTCTTCCATTTATGCTTTACCAACTTATTCTGCATATTTTGAGACTTGTTTAACTCCAAAAGAAGTGCACATAATTTTCTTCTAATCTCTCATTGTTATTTTTCTGCAGTGACTTATATATAGTTTCTCTGCACAGCCATTACATATTTAAATTTGGGTGATGGAAAGCACAATTGATAGATATGTATAGTTCACAGGAAGATTATTCAGCCACAACTGTGGCCCTGACTGGTGCCTGGTTACTAATTCCTGTATTGTGTTTCAAGTTTATAGAATTATAATGTCTGGCATTTAAGCATAGTTTGACCTAGGGTCAGATCTAGCTCTGTCCATAACTTCCATGAGAGCATTTTCAAAACTACTAGAGAAGTTTTTGTTTGTTTGTTTCTTTGATTTTTGAAAAAAAAATGTCCTTTCCTTAAGAACTACAAAGATGGTGCATATATTGGTTTTGAAGAAACTCAAAGCAACTTTGTGGCCTAATAAGAACTGAGATTTTTGAAACACAGTTTCACTTCAGTTCCAATTATTGTTGCATACTCATTTAACAACAATATAATTTTTTTTGTCCCCAATTTCCAATCCAGACCAGGCAAGGATCTGGGTTGAAGTGTATATAGGGTGCGTTTACTGTACCTCCTT
>PVKC010030059.1:0-14929 GCA_004027635.1 Crocidura indochinensis | reverse complement strand
CTCTCTCTCTCTCTCTCTCTCTCTCTCTCTCTCTCTCTCTCTCTCTCTCTCTCTCTCTCTCTCTCTCAACATCTGATAACTGAGGACAATTAAATACTGAAAATGTCCCCATCAGAAAAAGGTTTTGCATTCAATGTTTTACTGGCATGCCAACAGAAATACTAAAACTACAATTAACCTGATTCATGTTCCTTATCCCAAACAGGTGAAAACAGAAAAGCCATCCGCAGAAGACAACTGCCCCATCCTTGTCACCGACCAAGATTCCAGAAGCTTCTCCTCTGTACAAATCCCAAGAGGTGAGAATTTTAGCATTCTAAAAATGAGACTCCACTAATCTCAAAATAAGAATCGAGTGCCACTTCAAGTAAGCAGGATTAGGGGGAGTGAGGTGCGACCTGTCAACTCGACTCCCCCAGTTTGCAACGTCGTCGTCATTGACCAGTCTGGAGTGAGTGAAATCAAATTTAGGAGACACCAAAAACAGCTTGGCTTTCTATAAAAATTCTAGCATTATCTTGAGTTCTTCTTGAGTATTTGGTGGGGGGGGGGGAATAATAACCTCTTTAGTGTCGATTTCTAAAATAAATAAATAAATAATAAACATTCCCTTAACTAAAATGTTCATCCTTTGGTAGGGAACATCCCTAAGCACTGGCAAACAGCAGACCGTCAAGTGAGAACATTTCCTCTTCACGGCTGAAGGTGTTCCTGAAAGAGCATCAAAAATAAGAAAAGCAGAAGCGAGGAAAAGGGAGGCTGTGACAGACAGACGGACGGACGGACAGACAGACTGACGGATGGACAGGCAAACTTCCGACACTGCCCAGGAAGCCTCTTTCTTCCAAGATCCAGATCCCACACCTAGTCCCGAGCCCGCGCCGGCCGCTGCCCGGAGCTCAGAGCCAGACCTCGCCCCGGGCGGGCCCGCGCTCCTCCTCACAGGCCCAGTCGGGTCTGCCGCGAGACGGACTGACATCCACCTTTACCTGCGTCTCCCGCCTCGGCCCCGACTGGCCCCCGTCAGCCCCCGTACAGCCCCCCGCGCAGGCGCAGTCGTGCGAGTCGCAAGTGCCGGACCAGAGCAGCCGAACCAGGCCCGCCGGCGGCTGCGCAGGAAGCGGAGCTACTAACTACAGAAGCTCGGCCTCGCGCTTCCCCCACCCCGCCCCTCCCGAGGCTCCGCCCACCTCCTCGCCTCTCCTCCAATCCGCGGCTCTTCCGGACGCCGGCCCCGCCCTCTCCCCCGCCCGCCCGCAGTCGTTCGGATCCGATGTTCAGACGGAACGCAGGAAGCGGAGCTACTTTCCACGGAGGGTCAGGCCGCGCGCTTTCCCCGCCCCCGAGGCTCCGCCCACCACCTATCTCTCTCCAATCTGCGGCTCTTCCGGACGCCGACTCCGCCCTCCATCCCCCCCACGTTCGCCCGCGAGTCGTTCGGATCAGATGCTCAGGCAGAAGGAATCGAGTGCGGAGCGAGTCGGCCTGGGCCCTGAGCCTGGGCCTGAGGAGAGAGGCCCGCCTCAGCCTTTCCTGAAAAAGCGCGAGGAGAGCGCTGAGCGCGTGAGCGTCACGTGTGCGAGCTGGCGAGCACTCGTGCTATGTTATGGCGCTCCAGGGTGGACTGAGAGAAAGACAGCTACAGCACCTGAGAGAAGAACACACGCCACGAGTCTCCATGCCTGAGGACAGTGTTTTTCAACCTTTCTGTGCAAAGGCAGACTTTTTTCATGAAAAAAAAAAAGATCGCGAGGCACACCACCCTTAGAAAATGTTAAAAAAAAATTAATTTAACTCTGTGCCTCTATTGACTCACTATAAAGTCATTCTCTTCAATAGGAATCAAAGAAACACAAAGAAATTGTTTTATAATGAAATAATAAATATCACGAAGTAATAAGTCTAATGATTGGTCTGTTTGTGAGCCGAAGCCGCATGTTATGGAGGAAATTGGAATTTCACTCAAGGCACATCAGACAATATCTCATGACATTAGAACCAATGGCTAACTTCTTCGTGTTCTTTGTGTTGTTTTTTTAAAGGCAATAGTAATAATATTAAACACTTCACTAATCACTTTTTGAAGACTAAAATATGGCACTAACAGGATCTGGCACACTGCCCCCCCCCCCCATTAAGTGCTATTTAGCTCTAGGGCTAAATGTTTTCATTCGTTTTGTGTTGCCACAGACATGAAGTTACCAACTCCCATCTTGTTCAGAATATCCATTTTTTGTTCCACTGTAAATAATGTGCTATATCAGCTTAGGAAAAGATGCCTAACCCTGCTGACCACAACCCCACGAATTGGCAAGGGCTGTAGGAATGCAGATGACACCCTCATGTAGGGTACTGTGTTTTGGGGTTGGGTTGGTTTGGTCTGGTTTGGGGGCCACACCCAGCGGCTTTCAGGGGTTCCTCCTGGATCTGCGCTCAGAAATCTCTTCTGGCAGGCATGGGGAACCATAATGGGATGTCGGGAATCGAACCTGGCTCCTTCCCTGGTCTGCCACTTGCAAGGCAGACACCCTGCGGCTGTGCTGTCGCTCACACTCCAAGTGCTGTTGGAAATGAATTCTGCAGCCCTATTCCTGAGACTAGGCCAGTCCCTCCGCCTTTTTCCTTGAGTTGGTCATTTCTGCCACTGGAGTAGCTGCTCTCCCTACATGATGGTACCAGTAGAATTCAGGCACCATCCTGAGCTGGCCATTCAGCGATCATTCCAACAGACCACAGTTTACTTCTCCAGTTCTCATGAAACTATTCCAAATCTACCACCAACAACAACAACAATAACATCCCCCTACCTGGACTGTCATTCTAGCAGTGAATCTCCTAGACCTGAGTGAAAAAGCCCAGGACATTGGAGACAAGCCCTAACCCCTTACCACAGAAGTTCTCTGCATCCGTGTCTTACAGTGGCCTGCAGCTAAGAGCTGCTTCATTCCCTGTTCGGTCTCACCAGCCCCTTCTGGCTCTGCTGGATACTTGTACCAACCTCTTGAACATCTTCCCCAGTGACTTGACCCTCAACGTACAGACAAGCTCAAAGCTCTGTCTGCTTTTAAAAATAAAAAGACAAGCAAAGATAGCTGCCCCTTCTAATTAGTCCACCAGATGTTAACACTTTATAAAGCTACAATAAAGTTTTAATTAGCCCCAGAGATTATGTGAATAAGATAGCCATCAATACTCTAGTGTACTTAGAAACTCCATATGGTAGTAAGAGATAAAGTGCGGCATATTAAAAATGTTTAGGGTATAAGACAGGAAAAACACCCTTTAAGTAGCACAGCACCAAAACAAAAGTGGTTTGGATCTGCTCTGTCATGAAAAACTAGGGGAAATTTTCACAGAAGGAAGAGTGGGAAATTATTAGGCAGGAAATTATCTGGCAATGGCTCACATTGTCTTATATAAGAAGGCCTGACTAGCTTCTATGATTGGTTGTCTTTATAATTAGTTTCTTTTTGTTTGGGAGCCCCCTCATGCTGCTGGGGGAAGGATCAGCAGGTTTAAATCCTAGAGGCCATGTAGTGGGGAAATAGGGAGAGAGGAGGTGACCTGAGCTGTCTTGTGAATATCTGTGGAACTATATCCCTGAACCAGTTTATTTCTTGTCCTTGAGGCAATACAGAATTGGGTTTGGGTTTACTTGAGTGCTCTGAGGTTTAAAGCTACCTCCATCAAATGGGGCTTCTTGTTGACATGTTTCTTAAGTGACTAATTTAATGAGTTCTGTGTTAGGGCATTAGAAATAAAATTTGTGGGGCCCAGGAGATAGCATGGAGGTAAGGCGTTTGCCTTTCATGCAAAAGGTCATCAGTTCGAATCCCGGTGCCCCATATGGTCCCCCATGCCTGCCAGGAGCAATTTCTGAGCATGGAGCCAGGAGTAACCCCTGAGCACTGCCGGGTGTGACCCAAAAACAAACAAACAGAAAATTGTATATCTGAAACTCAGTAATGAATAACCTTCCATTAACTCAATACAAAAAATGTTATTGTCCATGTCCTCAAGAAGCTTGTAATCTAAAGTTGATGATACTTACACTTTAAGTCAGTGTAAAAAGAGATGGGAAAAATATGTTCATCTTGGGGGCCGGGCGGTGGCGCTGGAGATAAGGTGCCGGCGCTAACCTAGGACGGACCGCAGTTCGATCCCCCGGTTCCCCATATGGTCCCCCGTGCCTGCCAGGTGCGACTTCTGAGCGCATAGCCAGGAGTAACCCCTGAGCATCACTGGGTGTGGCCCAAAAACCAAAAAAAAAAAAAAAATGTTCATCTTAAGAAAAGCATCAGTTTAGAATTACACCTCATAGGGGCCGGAGCGATAGCACGGAGGTAAGGTGTTTGCCTTTCATGCAGAAGGATGGTAGTTCGAATCCCGGTGTCCCATGTGGTCCCCTGTGCCTGCCAGGGGTGATTTCTGAGCCTAGAGCCAGGAGTAAGCCCTGAGCACTGCCCGGTGTGACCCAAAAAAAACAAAAACAAACAAAGTGAATTACACCTCATAATAGATTTCAAACTTAATTCCAGAGGAATTGTATTTGTGGAGACACACTATGCAAATGTCCTCAAAAACTTCATGGGGGTGGGGGAGGTAGAGCCATAGAACAACAGATAGGTCCTCTGCCTAGCACACAACCGAAGAACCCAGCATCCCATATGGTCCCCCAAGCCTGCCATTTCTGAGATCAGAGTCAGAAGTAACCTGAGTGCAGCTGGGTGTGGCCCCAAAACAAAATAAAAAAAAAATAATCACAAAAAACTTCATTTGACCAAGAATTATAATTCTTCATTCTTTTTTTGTTTTGTTTTGTTTTGGTTTGGTTTGGTTTGGTTTTGGGCCACACCCAGTGATACTCAGGGGTTACTCCTGGCTATGAGCTGAGAAATCACTTGTTTGGGGGACTATATGGAAAGCCAACAATCAAACCGAGGTTCGTCCTAGGTCAGCCGTGCAAGGCAAAAATGCCCAACCGCTGCGCCATCACTCGGGCCCTTCTTCATTCATTTATTAATAATGTTACTATTTTATGTTCTTCCATGAGTTTTGTTTGTACGGAAAATACATTGTCTTTATATTTATATTAATATTTACAAATTAAGCAAGGGGCCTTCAGATTGATTTACACTAATGCTCTGGTAGTCTATTTAAGCAAATCAATTTCTAACTTTGGAATGCCTCAAGGTTATGAATTTAAACTTAAAGATAATAACTTAGAAACAATTAGACTTGCATTGGGCCAGGGAGTGCAGAGTACAGAGAGGCCAGAGTACAGCAAGTTGAACTCTACCTTACGCAAGACCAACACTGATTGTGGTCCCCGAGTCCACCAAGAGTGATCCCTGAGTGCAGAGCCAAAAGTAAGCCCTAAGCACTGCCATGTATGCCATCCACACACACACACACACACACACACACACACACACTTTCTTTAATATACAATGTGTAAGTTGTAGACAATCTATTAATATCCTTGCTATGCTCTGGTATCTTCTAAATCTTTCCTTAATCTTTTCAGTGAAGTACTTAGTACATAGTTATGCATTTAGCAATTTCTGATTCAAGTTCAAAAAATCTCTTTAATTTTTTAATTTTTATTATAACACCATAATTTTCCAAATTGTTTATAAAAGTCATTTCAAGCATTAAATGTTCAAATACAAATCCCACCATCAGTTTAGCATTTCTTTCATCAATGTTCATAATTTCCACCTACCATCATAACCTGCATCCAAGCAGTAAAAACTAATTTTTTTAGGAGCCAGAGCAGTGGCACAGCGGTATGGTATTTACCTTGCATGCAGCTGACCTACCTAGGACAAATTTTGGTTCAACCCCCCCAGTGTCCTATATGGTCCCGCAAGCCAGGAGCAATTTCTGAACAAATAGCCAGGAGTAACCCCCGTGTGTCAACAGGTGTGGCACCCTCCAAAAAAATGTACTTCATATTGTTTGTTGCAACACATTGGGAAATGGAATTATCAAAACTTAGATCAAGAGTCAATTTGAAATAAATTGTTATATATCTCCATAGAATTACTAGAGTCAGTATCTAAGGATTTACCAAGCTGTGGCAGGTGCTAGTTCTGTATTACTGTTTAGACTCACTGAGCTTGGTAATTTATCATGTAACTTTCCCATCAAATTTCCAGTGATACTTCTGGGCTAACACTACTATAAAATATTGAGGTGTCATACTTTATAAATCTGGTCTTAAATGGCCCAGAATTTATAGATCTGAAACAAATTTGGTGACTTGGTAGTTTGAAGAGTAAAATTTTGTTGTCGTTGTTGTTGTTGTTGTTTTATTTTGTTTTTGGGTCACACCCGGCAGCACTCAGGGGATACTCCTGCATCTGCGCTCAGAAATAGCTCCTGGCAGGCTCCGGGGACCATATAAGATGCCAGGATTTGAACCACCGTCCTTCTGTATGCAAGGCAAACGCCCTACCTCCATGTCATCTCTCCGGACCCCAAAGAGTAAAATTTTTAACCAACACAAATAACCAGGAGATAATTCAATGATGGAAATTACAATATAATCAGGAATTATCCTTACTATCATAACAAATACTTCTCACATATTCTTTACATGGCTGCTAAGCTAAGCACTTCACAATCAACATGTGGAAATTCTTTTTTTTTAGCTACCCTTTCCCAAACTTCTGTTCATACTTTAATCTTCTATAATGTCACATTTATATGAATCTTAATACAATTGTTCTTCTCAAAGTTTATTCATGAGTTTTCCCTTCTTTTTGGGGGGTTGCTTTTGGGGGCCACATTCGTTTGACACTCAGGGGTTACTCCTGGCTATGCGCTTAGAAATCGCCCCTAGCTTGGGGGCACCATATAGAATGCCAGGGGATAGAACCACGATCTGTCCTAGGCTAGAGCTTGCAAGGCCTTACCTCTAGCACCAACTCTCTGGTCCTGAGTTTTCCCTTCTTACTAAAATTTTTAGGCTCTGTCTTCCTTTATCTCTCTGTAATAAACCTTCCTTTTGGAAATTTTCTCTTCCTTTGCTTTTCATCAGGCTTGAATGAATCTAGGCACTACACACCCACACCACTTACCCTTGTGTTTCTGGTTCTCTTTGAAGGGTACATTCTACTCCAAATGGTTCTTTTTTAAAAAATTGTTATTGACACCAATGTGAATTACAAGTCTTTCAAAGTTATATTTAAAGTACATAGTGACAGTGAATTAGGGCAATTTTCACCACCAATGTCGACCTCCCTCCACCCCTATTCCCAGCATGCTTCCCTTATCTTCACCCTTAGACCCCTGGATTGCCAGTATATAGCAGGTCCCTTTTGTGCACTGCTTGTTGTAGTTTGGGTCTCTTGATTCTATTATCATTGACTTTGGGTTGGGTATTTAGATCTGATCATTTTTTATTTCCACTCAATATTCGTGGGACTTACTGTCCCTGGTACCTACCATCCACTTTTTTTTTCTTAATTTATGAGGCAGAACAAGATGATTTGTGTACTGTGGTTCTGTGAAGAAAAAAAAGAAAATGAAAATGAAAAAAATGGGAAGAAGCCACTGTCAAAAAGCCATGAATTTAAAAAAAAATGGGGTGGGGGTTGGGTCACACCTGGCAGGGCTCAGGGGATACCGTTGGCTCTATGCTCAGAAATCACCCCTAGCAGACTCAGGGGACCATATGGGTTGCCAGGATTCAAACCACCATCTGTTCAAATCAGCTGCGTGCAAGGCAAACACCCTACCACCATGCTATCTTTCCAGTCCCTAGAAAGGAAATTCTTTTGGCCTAAGAGATACAGGGTTTCTTCACCTTGAAGCATACTGTCATGGGATCAATTACAGGCTCCGGCCATGCTCATTGTCGAACCTGAAGGTTTATTTATTGTTGCCAGAGAACATTATGCTCAATTTTGGTTGTCAAAGTCAATCTTCTGTAATTAGAGATCTTGGTTTTTGCACAGGTTCTGTGCTTTTCTTAATGCTTTTCTTTTCTTTTTTTTTTTTTTTTACCACCCCACCCTTAATGCTTTTCTTAATGCTTTCTACCAAGCACTATCCTGGAACTTCCTAGTTCCTATAGCTCTTAATGCCATTTAAAATCAAGCATTTTATCCTGGAACTTTCATGTTCCTATAACCTTACCCTAAATACATAAGTACAAGAATATACAGAACATACATTTTGAAAACAGGTTAGTACATTAAAATACACAGTAAAACATTATGTCATTGGAAACATTAACTATGAAAACAATAAATCACATTTAACTTTGTTTCAGGTGTATCTCTTAATTTAAGTCATTTTCTTGCCAATTTAAATGTGCTTTATTGTTTTCCATAGTTAATGTTTTCAATTGCAAATTTGTTTTACGGTGTATTTTGATGTGTTAACCTGTTTTTAAAATGTATATTATGTATAAATAATCTTGTAATTGTGTGTAGTTAAAGGTTACATAGGACCATAAAAGTTCCAGAAAAATGGGTAAATGGCATAATAGGAACATGAAAGTTCTAGGATAAAATGCTTGATTTTATATAGCATTAAGAGGTATAGGAACTGGGACCCGGGAGATAGCATGGAGGTAAGGCGTTTGCCTTTCATGCAAAAGGTCATCGGTTCGAATCCAGGTGCCCCATATGGTCCCCCGTGCCTGCCAGGAGCAATTTCTGAGCATGGAGTCAGGAGTAACCCCTGAGCGCTGCCAGGTGTGACCCAAAAACCAAAAAAAAAAAAAAAAAAAAAAAAAGAGGTATAGGAACTAGGAAGTTCCAGGATAGTGCTTGGTAGAAAGCATTAAGAAAATTTTAAGTTTCAGGTGTATGGTGTATTTTGCAGAAAAGTTTGTTTTGGGAAAAGGCTAATATGCTAATTTTCACTTTAAACCTTGTTGCTTTGGAAATATTACCTGCCTTTGGCTATAGGCAGAAGCTGGGAAAACAAAGGATAGCGTATGCTCTTTTGTTTTTATTTGAAAAAGGAGGGGGCAGATGTAACACCACCCCATATTCTTCTTGTAACCTTACCTACAAGAAAGACCCTCTCATTTCTGGGAGGGATCTTGGGGAGGGATCTTGGCCTCAGGGGCAAAAGGGGATTTTCATAGATGGAGGATGGAGAGGCCGCAGGAGGAGATCTCTGAGGGACAAGGTACAATGCAGGGCTGAATAGGAATCCAGCGTAAACGGTTATGAGAGAAGCTACACGTGTTGGTTAGGGCATGAATAAAGCTGATATTTTCTGAAGCCTTCCCGTCAGTGGATTTTCTCCTTGCCACCACCCTGAACTGGTAGACCCACCAGCTAAAGGGGGTAGGAGCAATGTGGCCTGGGATGGCAGAGAAAGGCCCCTCCATCAGCCTCCATCACCATCCACCACCATCCAAGCCCATCCAAAGGTGTTCTTTATTATTTTATTCAACAGCAGGGAACTTAGCTAAATGAGACATACATGATTAGATTGTACATGGAGCATTTTAGGATAAACATAATTTTCACAACTAGTGTATTAAGCAATATGGCAGTGAGCACTAGAAGAAGAGTCTATCCTATGTATTATTATCTTCCATGTCTTGTACATTGAGGTTCCTTTCCTGGAAAGAAATTGACAGCATAGGCATTATGATATAATGATACCATAGCTTGAATTGAAAATGAAGAAGAGGGGCCCGGGAGATAGCATGGAGGTAAGGCGTTTGCCTTTCATGCAAAAGGTCATCGGTTCGAATCCCGGTGCCCCATATGGTCCCCCGTGCCTGCCAGGAGCAATTGCTGAGCATGGAGCCAGGAGTAACCCCTGAGCACTGCCGGGTGTGACCCAAAAACCAAAAAAAAAAAAAAAAAAAAGAAAATGAAGAAGAAAAGAGAGAAGGGGGAAAAGGGGGATAATAGTAATTTACAACAGACTACGTCCTGTAACCTAAGTTCTGTAACATAATTCAATGGTGTGCAGTTGCCTATTTCAATGGTCTCAATGTTCATAAGCTTTAGAATACAGTACTCAGGGGGCCCCGGGAGATAGCATGGAGGTAAGGCGTTTGCCTTTCATGCAAAAGGTCATCAGTTCGAATCCTGGTGCCCCCATATGGTCCCCCATGCCTACCAGGAGCAATTTCTGAGCATGGAGCCAAGAATAACCCCTGAGCACTGCAGGGTGTGACCCAAAAACCAAAAAAATAAATAAAATTAAAAAAAAAAAGAATACAGTACTCAAATCAAAAGGATTTGATGTAGTCATAATGAGTACTGTATATGTAATCTAATATGATAGAGCACCAACAAATTAGGGTGTCCAACGTATATCTCCAAAAACCTCTGTGAACAAAGAAGTTGAAGACTTATTTTATATGTAATAATATTAAAGCATTAAAACATCTGTTAGTAAGCACTAGATTGGGAGTCCCTGACTTCCAATCATGTTCTTCTCTCGATTCTGTGGATAAAAAATATTAAAAAAACAGGGCCCGGAGAGATAGCACAGCAGCGTTTGCCTTGCAAGCAGCCAACCAGGACCAAAGGTGGTTGGTTCAAATCCTGATGTCCCATATGGTCCCACGTGCCTGCCAGTAGCTATTTCTGAGCAGACAGCCAGGAGTATCCCCTGAGCACCGCCGGGTGTGACCCAAAAACCAAAAAAAAAAAAAAAAAATTAGAACATTATTATAAGCCTTTGGATTGTAAGGTTTATTGAATACCTGTTACATCTAAACTGCTATTTTCATCATTGCAGGTTTCTTTGTTGTATAAAAGAGAGTAGTAGAGACTTTGTGTTTCTCCTCTTCTGCTTGATTTGATCACTTCTCCTTGCTGTTCCCTGATACCTACAGTGTTTGGGGTATCTACCATTTAGTACATTGTGTTTCTTCATGGAATTACTCTAAATGCCACATATAAGTAAATATCATTTTGTATTTATCTTTCTTCTTCCATGTTGCTGCAAATTAATTGTATCATTTCTTTTTTTTTTTTTTTTTTTTTTGGTTTTTGGCCACACCCAGTGACGCTCAGGGGTTACTCCTGACTAATGCACTCAGAAGTCGCTCCTGGATTGGGAGACCATATGGGAAACCGGGGGATCGAACCGCGATCCGTCCTAGGCTAGTGCAGGCAAGGCAGGCACCTTACCTCCAGCGCCACCGCCTGGCCCTGGGTAATTGTATCATTTCTTACTGCTATGTAATATTCCATTGTGTATGTGTACCACATCTTAATTATACACTTATCTTTTTTTTTGTTGTTGTTCTTTGGGTTACTCCCAGCAGTGCCCAGGGCTTACTCATGGCTCTACTCTCAGAAATTTCTCCTGGCAGACTCAAGGGACCATATGGGATGCCTGGCATTCGAACCACCATCCTTCTGCATGCAAGGCAAACACCTTACCTCCATGCTATCTCTCCGACCTCTCCACTCTTCTATTGTTGGACATCTAGACTGATTGCAAATCTTTGCTATTGTACTGAGTGCTGCAATGAATAGTGGTGTGCATGCATACTTTTGAATGAATGTCTTTCTATCTTGGAGACCCATACCCAGGAGCACGAATACTGGGTCATATAACAGCTCACGTTTGAGTTTACTGAGAACCCTCCATACTGTTTTTCATAGGGATTGAACCAGGCAGCATTCCCACCAGCAGTGGATGAGAGATTTTTTCTTACTGCATCCCTGCCAACAGAGATTGGTCCCATTGTTTTGTTTTGTTTGTTTGTTTTTGTTTTGTTTTTGTGTCACACCCAGTAAGGCTCAGGAGCTACTTCTGGCTCTACGTTCAGAAATCACCTCCAAGCAGGCTCGGGGGACCATATGGGATGCTGAGATTCAAACCACCGTCCTTCCGCATGCAAGACAAATGCCTTACTGCTGTGCTATCTCTCCGGCCTTGGTCCCATTGTTTTTGATGTGCGTCATCCTCACTAGTGTACTTGATGTGGATTTTCCTAATGATGAGTAATGGTGAACTTGTTTTCATGTGTCTATTGGCCATCTGTTGGTCTTCCTCTATTCATTTCTTCTCCCCATGTTTTTTTTAGATTTTGTGGGGCTAACCTTTGTGAGTGCTTTGTATAACCTAGATATCAAGCCTTTATTCAATGTGTTGAATACAAAATTTTTTCCCATTCCATTAGCTGTCTTCTGGTTTTAGCCTTTTTCTTTTTCTTTTTCTTTTTCTTTTTCTTTTTTTTTTTTTGCCATGCAGAAACATTTTAGTTTGACGTAGTCTATTTATTTAGGTTTCATGTTATGGCTCTTGCTGTTGGTATTCTGTCATCAAAGGCATTTTTGAGGTATAGTTTTTTTTGTTTGTTTGTTTTTGCTTTTTGGGCCAAACCAGGTGACTCTCAGGGATTATTCCTGGTTATGCGCTCAGAAATCACTTCAGGCTGGGGGACCATATGAGATGTTGGGGGATCAGACCGCAGTCTGTCCTAAGTTAGCGCATGCAAAGCAAACGCCCTACCACTTGTACCACTGCCCCGGCCCTGGGATATAATTCTTGAAGTGCTCTGCTATGTTTTCCTCAATGAACTTTATAGCTTCAGATCTGATTTCAAGGTCTTAAACCCATTTTGAGTTGTAAGATTTGAGGCATGGATCAATCTTTACTTTTTTATAGGAGGTTAACCAATTGTTCCAACGCCATTTGTTGAAGAAACTGTCTTTGTTTCATTTCAAGTTCTTGGCTCCTTTGTCAAATATTAGTTGACCATATTTTGAGGATACGTCACTGGATATTCTATTCTAACCCATTGGTTTGAAACTCTGTCTTTGTTCCAGTACCATGCTGTTTTGATCACTGTGGCTTTATATGGTAAAGCATCAGGTTAGGTAAAGAAATGCCACCCAGTTTCTTGTTTTTCAATATGGATTTGGCTAACCTATAAAGTTCCACACGAACTTTATAATTGATTGTTCTAAATCCTTAAAAAATTATGTCTGAATTTGAATAGAGATTGCATTGAATCTACATAGTAGTTTAGGTAAGATAGTCATTTTGATGGTGTTGATTCTTCATACCCTATCTTCCTAGAGAATGTGATGTTCTTCCAATTCCTTAGGACCTCTCCAATTTTTTCTAAAGCGTTTTGAAGTTTTCATTATAAAGGTCTTTCACTTCTCTTGTTAGGTTGATTCCCAAGTACTTTTTTGTTTTGTTTGTTTGTTTGGGTCACACCCGGTGGCACTCAGGGATTAACCCTGGCTCTGTGCTCATATATCACTCCTGGTAGGCACGGGAGGCCGTATGAGATGCCAGGATTCAAGCCACCTTCGTACTGAATCGGCTGCATGCAAGGCTAATGCCTCACTGCTGTACTATATCACAGGTTTCTGTACTTAATATTTTTAGATACTATTTGATTTTATTTATTTTATTGTTTTTGGGGGGCCACACTAAAGGCATCTTTAAGGAGGAACAGCACTCTCTAAACAAGTGGAAGCAAAGATAAACAGATGGAAAGCTAAACAGAAGATAAACAGATGGAAAGATAAACAGAAGCTGAGAAGCTTCTGCACCTCAAAAGAAATAGTGCCCAGGATACAAGAGCCACCCAATAAATGTGAGAAACTATTCACCCAATACCCATCAGATAAGGGGCTAATATAGAAAATATACATGACACTGATGGAACTTTACAAGAAAAAAGAACATCTAATCCCATCAAAAAATGGGGAGAAGAAATGAACAGACACTTTGTCAAAGAAGAAATACAAATGACAAAAAGATACATAAAAATATGCTCCACATCACTAATCATCAGGGAGATGCAAATCAAAACAACTATGAGGTACCATCTCACGCCACAGAGATTGGCGCACATCACAAAGAATGAGAACAAGCAGCACTGGCAGGGATGTGTAGAGAAAGGGACTCTTATTCACTGCTGATGGGAATGCCATCTAAGTCCAACTTTTGTGGAAAGCAATATGGAGATTCCTCCAAAAACTGGAAGTTGAGCTCCCATACAATCCAGCTATACCACGCCTAGGTTATACCCTGGGGACACAAAAATGCAATACAAAAATCCCTTCCTCACACCTATACTCATTGCACAATAGCCTGGAAACAACCAAGATGCCCTTCAACAGATGAATGGCTAAAGAAACTGTGGTACATATACACAATGGAATATTATGCAGTTGTCAGGAGAGATGAAGTCATGAAATTTTCCTATACAGGATGTACATGGAATCTATTATGCTGAGTAAAATAAGTTAAAGGAAGAGAGATAAACACAGAATAGTCTCACTCATCTATGGGTTTTTAGAAAAATAAAAGACATTTTTGCAGTAATTCCCAGAGACAAAAGAGAGGAGGGCTGGAAGGTCCAACTCACAACATGAAACTCCCCACAAAAAATGATGAGTGCAGTTAGAGAAATAACTACATTGAGAACTATCATAACAATGTGAATAACTGAGGAAAGTAGAAAGCCTGTCTAGAGTACAGTGATTGGGTGGGGAGGATGGAGATTTGGGACATTGGTAATGGGAATGTTGCACTGGTGAAGGGGGGTGTTCTTTACATGATTGAAACCCAACTATAATCATATTTGTAATCAAGGTGTTTAAATAAAGATATTAATAAAAAAAGAAAACTGAGACTAGAGCAATAGTACAGTGAGGAGGGCATTTGAATGCCAAGAGTGATTTCTGAGCACAGAGCCAGAATAAGCAGTTAAACTCAATGTAATGTAAGCAGTAAGCTTCATAGTCTCATTTCAAACAAAAAAACATTTCAACGATTCATTGTTATGTTTATATTGTTAATGGAATAGTTTTGTTTTATAGATTTTTGCAGTCAGGGTCCGGGAGATAGCATGGAGGTAAGACGTTTGCCTTTCATGCAAAAGGTCATCGGTTTGAATCCCGGTGCTCCATATGGTCCCCCGTGCCTGCCAGGAGCAATTTCTGAGCATGGAGCCAGAAGTAAC
>PVKC010030057.1:0-14966 GCA_004027635.1 Crocidura indochinensis | reverse complement strand
AACTTGGTTTGATTGGCTGGCTTGCCACTATGCCAGTGGATCAGGACCAAAGGACAATGTTTGCATTAGAATCTAGAACGCTAGTTTGAAATAATAACAGTGTAACTGTAACAGTGCTTTCTCTAGAGAAAAATGATGGTGGTTATGAGCTTCACCATATGTACATGACTCCTTGTCTAGTGGGCTAATGTCTACTGGGCTCCAGTGGGAACAATACAGACCAATGAAGCTGATGAATGAAAAAGAGAGTAAGTGGGTGAAAAGTTCAAATACTTGGAGATAGAAGTGAATTTCAGTATATATAAAATAGCATATGAAAATCAAGATGTGGTTCTGACTCTCACAGCGGATAAATTTAAGCCAAATGACAAAAATTTTGATAGGATTGTAGAATTTAAGGGTCATCCTTGGTAAGTTTTATCTTTGTGTCTGAGTTATTCACATACATAATAAGACTAACAATATTGAGTTCATAGGTGAGACCAGAGGCTAGATCACACAGCAGAAAGTTCAGCTCCTCTTGGAGTTCAAGTTCTGATTCTGATATTTGTTTCTGGTTATGAAAATTACCTCATCTACTAAAGTCTCAGTTTCTTTTTCGGCAAAAAGGGGACAGGAACAGTATCTACCTCACAGAGTAAATGCAAGAGTATTTACAAATTCTCATGTTTGGTATTTGTTAAGTCCTATACTTACTATTTTTTGTTTGCTTGTTGTTGTTTTTATCTTTGGGGGTCACCCCCCAGCGATGCTCAGGAGTTGCTCTTGGCTCTGCACTCAGAGCTCCTGGCAGGCTCGGGGGACCATATGGGATGCTGGGAATTGAACCATCGTAGGTCCTGGGTCGGCTTCATGCAAGGCAAATAAAGATAGCTGTGCTATTTTTCCAGCCTCTTATAATTACTATTATTAATGTTGAAATCAGGTCACAGGAAAATTAATTGATAAACTCTCTCTTTAGGTAGAAGGCGGTAAGGTAAGAAATAGTTAAAGAAGAATAATATTCTTGGTGATTGCTTTTCTCATTACCTTCATACCACAGGCCTTGAGCTTCATCTCTCTATGCTTTGGGCTTCTTCCACTTGAAGGAGGGACATCACAGAGTAAAGTTTTGTGTTATTAAGAATTTGAGTGCTTCTTGGGGCCCGGGAGATAGCATGGAGGTAAGGCGTTTGCCTTTCATGCAAAAGGCCATCGGTTTGAATCCCGGTGCCCCATATGGTCCCCTGTGCCTGCCAGGAGCAATTTCTGAGCATGGAGCCAGGAGTAACCCCTGAGCACTGCTGGGTGTGACCCCCCCAAAAAAAAAGAATTTGAGTGCTCTGCTCTAAGGCCATTCATATTTTTGAATGTGAGTGGGCTGAATATGAAGAGTTGGGAAAAATCAAAGGTGAAAACTATAGATTTCAGTGCATTGTTTCTGGTTCATTTAGTAATTCAAGGTTAGTGATGACTCCTACTGCTAATTGTCCTGCAATACTTATTTTGTATTTTATTTGATCAAATTGGGGATTGAGCCAAGACCTCATATTCATGATCCGTGCTCTACCACAGACTCAGAATTTTATTCTTTCTTAGTCACATAACACTAACTTTTAGCTGAATATATATGTTGATTTTTGAGTTCAGGCTACATGTTTTTTTAATAATTTTTTTATTTTTAATTATGAGAACAAAGATGCAAAGAAAGAGGACAAGGTAAAGTTACAGTGGAAGGACAATCACCCATAAACAGTATTCACAGAAGTCCCCTTGCTGATATCTTAACATTGAACTTTCAGTCAAAGAACATTAAGAAAAATAAAACAGAACCCATGTACAATTACTTTGCCCCTCAAATCCCCAGATTGTAATACATATTTCTTAGCAGTACATCAAACAATCTAAGGCCATAAACTTATGTAACTCCTTAAACATTGAAGGCATAGTACTTTTTTACATTTTCATGCACATGCATACTAGTTTAAGTTAGCCTCAAAAGTGGGTTTTTCTTTTTAAAGATAAGAGTCAAAGGAAAAAGAGTCACAGTAAAAACAGTGTTAGAGTGGCAATACTTGTTTGCATCGGCCCACCAAAATATGGGGGACATGAAAAGGAAAAACCTTGGCCTAAATACAAGGAGACCCTACCCCTGAAGTTCCTGGCATAAGACCAACTCTAGGCTCCAGGCAAACTAGGTTGCCCAATCCAAGTCGTTGTCTGTAGTGCCAACACACTTTTATTTTTCACAGTCTCTGTTGTTGGTATCATGTTTCTGTATTAAAGATCCTGGAATCTATATATCCTATATTGCAGTTAGGATGGTGCAGAGAGTCCTCTCGTTTCACCTCACAGTTAAAGGGCAATGCGGAAAGCCCTGTCCTGTACGGAGGTCATTGATGTTCTTAAGTCCTCTCAGTGTTAAGGGAAGTCTCTTTTGAGTCAGGCTATATTTTTTAACTGCTGAAGATTTAGTCCAGGCTTCACATATGCAAAACAAATGTGCTACTGCTATGCTGTATCCCTAGATATCATCCTTCTGTATAGTCAGTCCCCTAGATATAATCATATGACTAAATTCTAGTCAATGACAGAATAAAATATGACTTCTAGGGGCTATTTTTTGTTTGTTTGGATTTTATTTTATTTTTTGGGGGGGTCACACCCGGCAGTGCTCAGGGGTTACTCCTGGCTCCATGCTCAGAAATTGCTCCTGGCAGGCACAGGGGACCATATGGGGCACCGGGATTCAAACTGATAACCTTTTGCATGAAAGGCAAACGCCTTACCTCCATGCTATCTCCCGGGCCCCTGGGTTTTATTTTATTTTATTTTTTTTGGAGTATTGGGTCACACATGGCGGCGCTCAGGGGTTTCTTCTGGCACTCAGAAATCAGTCCTGGATTGGGGAACCATATGGGATGCTGGGGATTGAACCGCATCCTTCCTGGGTCAGTCGTGTACAAGGCAAACGCTCTATCACTGTGCTACCACTTCAGAGCGCTAGGAGGTATTCTTTTAAGAGAGAAGTATGGTTTTCCATTTCCCGCCTTCTTCTTACCTGACTAGGAGACAGATATAATGACTAGAATTGAATAGTCATCGTGGTCCACAAAGTTGCTTATTAAGAACAATTATAAGGTAAATACTGGAAGGAGCCAAGGTAGAGAGAAATCCTAGACTGTGAAGAAGCACAGAGATACATCTTAAAATTTAAATCACTCCCTTTAGTTATGTTTCTTCGACTTTATTGAAATATAATTGAGAAGTTAATTATAATATATTTAAAGCATACAATATAAAGATTTTTTTTATTACTTTATTTAAATACCATGGTTTACAAAGTTGTTCACATATTAAGTTGTTTCTGGCATTCTATGTTCCAACATCAATCCCATCACCAATGTAACATTTTCTCTATCATTGTCCTCATTTTCCCTTAATTCCTAAGGCCTGCTTGCTTGGCAGACAGAAAAAAATGATTTTATATTGCTTGTTATAAAAAATTTAAATGGAATTATCAAAAAATACCTCAGTAAAAGAAAATTTGTGAAAATTGTCACTTCTCACTATAGTGTCATTAAGTTTTTGCCTGAAAGTTGACTGAAATGCTGCTGGTTGAACATTCTGTGTTATTTTTGTTTATTGGCTTCTATGCTTCTTTCCCATATAATTTGGTGTACTTCTTCTGGGGAATCAGTACTGAAGAATTTGGAGGTGTTGCATGCCCATATATGTGGCTACATGCTCTAGGAACTCCAGAATCTATGGAGCTGGGCCAAAGAGCTGACAAGTTGCTGGGCTATGGGCTGACTGCTGAGGCATCCGAAGTACAGGGTGTAGCTGCCCTCCCTCACTCAGAGAAGACCCTAGAGTTTTCAACCCCAAACTGGTGTATAACTGGAGCTTTTCTGCTTTGTTTTATTTGGCATCTGCAGATTCGTCATGAAGTAGTGAAGTTAGATAATACAACATGAAGATTTGCTGTTTGTGAAAAGATCCCCCCATTGATTTAGCAAACACGTTCACCACTTCATACGTTTAATTTTGTGTGTGTAGGTATGAAAAATTATGTTTAAAATTTGTTAATATTTTTTATTTATTTTTGGTTTTTGGGCCATGGCAGGTGGCGCTCAGGGGTAACTCCTGGTTCTGCACTCAGTAGTCACTCTTGGCAGGCTTGGGGAACCATATGGGATACCGGGTATTGAACCCGGGTCCATCCCGGGTTGTACACCCTATCACTGTGCTATCACTCCAGCACCCCTATGTTTTTCTTTTTTGAATTCTAAAGACTGACCTTGACCATATCTCTGGGTGAATTTCATCTGTATAGTGAGGTATATCTATCCACCTTGACCCAGTGTTCAGTGTTATTGAATCTGGCCTTCTAGCCATCTTAGGATTCTCTGCTCAGTAATAGTACTTTCCAGGAGCCTTAGGAGTATCCTCTCTGTGTCTTCTATAGATAATAACCTTTTAGGAGTGTCAGCTTCCAAAGGACCTGCATAAAAATAAGCATTGTTTTGGGTGTAGAAGGAAATGCACCTGAGCCCTGGTTATATGAGTGGAAAGGTTGTACTCTGCACAGGAGATGAGGCAAGTCTTCTCTGGATCACATAGAAATACAGATGTATTTGAAACAGACATTCCTATTTAGTATTAAGTGTTTGAGGCCTGCAAACCTCAATGTGGGATATAAAGTATTATTTTTCTTCTACAGAAATATCCCCTTGCAAGCAGAAGTCCCATCGGACAAGGAGTATGGCTGAAACTGGACAGACCAGATGCCAGAATAGTTAGATTTATTTTTGGACCATAAGCCTGGCCTCCGGGGAAAGGAGGACTTGTCAATTCACTTCTTGCTTGGATCAGAAGATCAAGTCTGGCAGAAAAACTTTAGGACTGGTAGCTCTCTGGAATTTCTAACCTTCTTGGAGCTTGGGAGGACTCAGTAGAAGAAAACACATCATTTGAACAATGACCATGGTTACAGCAAGCCCTGCATGCCAACCAGAGCAAAAGAAAATATTTGCTGAACAAAGTAATTGGAAAGCAGTCACTCATATTTTAAACTAAGCTACATGGTTGAAATCCAGAATAATACAGGCTTCTGGACCAGAGACCACTTGAAAATTAATATTTTCTTTATAAGGGAGGGAGGCTGGAAAGCAGCATTTGGTGTTAGGAATGGAAAAGACTTCTCTCTACCTTACCCCTGAGCATTTTGTTTGGTCAGACACTGGAATCATCTTATGTATTCATATATGTACTTTCTCCAATAGCTCTCTCAGTAATTCCAGCAACAGCAAGAAACACACCCATTGGTTGGGTGTGCTCAGGTGGCAGTGTGAAGCCACGAAGGGCTTAATTTGGCAGTTACAATATTCTCTTTCCTTGAAGTACAACGATGCCAATAAGTCTCTGCTCCCTTTCAGACCACTGGGGAACTTCTCAGCTGGCACAAAGGATATGCCTAACCCCATAAATGGCAGTTGAGCCTTTGCAATCATCCCCCACGGGAGGCAGAATTTGACTTGTTAACTCGATCTTAACTATTAACCATCATTGAACACCGAATGAGGCCAGGCAAGTCACAACTCCATTAAATATCTGTACCTGTAAAGACGGCTCTTCTTCTCTCTAAGGATCATGCCAAGGATTATGTGAGATGAGCCATTGTTCCTGCCCTTTTCATATCTCAGATGGTGGCATTTCTTACTTAACCTTTCAAAGGGTTCCATCAATTCCGCCTTTAATCCTGACAACCTATGAAGTGGACATTATCTTTATCCTCATTCTACAGAGGGGGAAAACAAAAGACCCCAAAAATGGACCAGGCAAGCCGAGTGGCTTGTGCTAGATTATACCACTAGGTGGCACCCCCTGGATTTGCACTCTGACTAGGTCTACGGATAGGCAGGTGTTTTTATGTTTGCTTGTTTCAGAAGACAAACAATATTTTGTTACCCTCTGAGTATCCAGATTGGGCTTTGGGGGTGGGTTACTGAGTTCGAGGTGAAGGCTTTTAAGTAGAGAGTGGTAGTTACATTCAGGCGTGCTTTTTAAAGGATGACAATAGAGGCTGCAGACAGACAAACTAACTTCTCACCTGCATTCCTCTTTTCCCACTCCCCATGGGGAGTGGGAAAAGAGGAATGCAGGTGAGAAGTTAGTTTATCTAAGGCAGAAAGAGGCAGAATGCAGCTAGGTTAGGTACTCTTCAGGCTCAGGTGCAGGAGGGGTTAAATGTCCATGTAACTTCCTATCCAACTGGAATCAAAGATCTTACCTGGTGGATGGAAAATCCTTGTCCCAGGCAGACAAATGGCTCACAGTGGCATTACTAGTTTCAACAGGACCACCTTGCTTCCCTTTGGACCGTTGTCCCTGTCCCTGACCCATTCTAGAGCTGTCCTCTGGAAACCTCTTTGGGCAGAACACTCCAGGAGACCATCTCCAGATAAATCTGACTGCCATATGTTTTCTTTTTTTAAAATTTATTTTTCAGTCACACCTAGTGGTGCTAACTAGCTTTATTCCTGCCTCTGAGCTCAGTAATCGCTCCTGGCGGGGACTAGTGGAACCTTATGGGAATGGAACTTAAGGGTCACTCTCGTGCAAGGCAGAAGCCTTACCTACCCTCAGCATTGTGCCTCCTGCTCAAGAGATGGGCAGCCAGGAGATCTCTCCTCTGCTTCTTATCCACCTCTGATCTCACAGCCCCCACAAACATTCTCTAAATCAATGTATCATCCTCTCTCCCCCATTCCAGTAGATCATGGGTTTTCTAAGAAATCTGGATGTTCCCACATTGCAGAACGTGATGCCTTTTGGTTTGCATTCGGAAGCCATGACTGGGCAGTGACTAGCCAGGCCTTGCTTGCTCTATTCCTGCGGCGCCCCTCTTGTCTCACAGCTGCTAGCCATGTGCTCTTCTGGGGAAGGGACAGCTATAGGACTTGGGAGGGGGGTTCCCCTTTCAATCCTTTTTGGAAAGAAGGAAACAAGTCTATCCCCTAAGCAAGACCACCCCAAAAGTCTGCCCTTGTGCCAGTCACCCTATTTTTGTATAGATGCCTGGATGTGGAGATGGGAAAAGCAGATTTCCCTGTACCTCTGCCCTCCAGTATGCACCTGAGCAATGGGCCAGTTTCTATATTTCGACAGGGCAATTCAGGAGGGCTTCCTAACTCTTGCTGGACACTTCATTGCTTGAAAGCCAGTTAGCTGGGCATCCAGGTTCTGGGGTAGGTGGGTCGGTGGCAGGGTGGGTGCAGAGCCCTTGGGCCTCCAAAGGAGCTGTTGAAAAAAAATGCTCTCTCGGGACCCACTTTGGAGGAGCTCCAGGGTGGGGTGGCCCGGCCGGCAGCCCCTCTCTCCCTTCTCCCATTGGCTTCCACCTGCCGGAGGGTCGGCTGCTACGGGCTTCGCTGGGCGTCAATCATTCGGGGCGGCCTGCGCTCCGCCCCTCCGGGGACTTTATAACGGGAATTCCCATGGCCCAGGCTCGGCCGTCCAACCTGCTGGGCCGAGAGAGCGAAGAGAGCGAGCGAGAGCCGGCCGGAGAGCGAACGCCCTGCGTGCGCCCTGGTGCAGGAACCGTGCGCCCTTGCGCCCCGGCAAGACCTCTCCGTGCCCGGGGGCCCCCTGCCCGCCACCGGCTGCTGGAGATCCGCCTGGCACCATGCTGCCCGCTCGCTGTGCCCGCTGGCTCACGCCCCACTTGCTGCTCATGTTGGTGCAGCTGCCGCCTGCCCGCTGCCACCGCACCACGGGCCCCCGGGTAAGTGGCTCCTACTTGCAGCCCAGCTCTGAGTTTCTTGGGGACCCGGACTGGGGAGATGGGATGATATCAGACCCGGTTCCCCATTTCCCCTGAGACCCAGTTCCTTTGCAGACTTCTCAGCCAAGTTGATGAAATCCATTCTCTGTCCCCTTATCGTTCCCCCAAGACCCCCATTTGCAACACCCACTTACCCTGGTCCTTCTTTCTCCCAAGCTGTCATTGGTACTTTGGCTTTCCCAAATCTCTTTTCTCGGGGGGGGGGGCTTTTTTGCTCCAAGTCTCTCAGAGGTGCCCCCCCCCCCCGAGTTCCTGGAGTTTTTCCTTGGTGCAAAATAACAACAACAACAACAAAAAAACGGGGTTACCTTGGGATCTCACACTGCGCCCTGTTCCCCAGCTCTGGGGTTCTTGGCAGGCGGCAGGGATTGGGGGGCAGCCGTGCCTCGAGTTTTAGGTTACCCGAGAGCCACACAAGGACCTTGTGTTGTTGTTTTAAAAAAGCGGATCGCTGCTCGTAAAAGCCACAGCAGATAATTTTAATGTCCCCCCTCCTGCTGGGCTGAGCCCTGCGCCCTGGAGGAGAAGGAGGAGGGTTCGGGAGGTGGGGGGCTGCAGAGAGGTGGGTGGAGGTTAGTAGGACAATGTCCAAGGGTGTCTCTGCAGAGATCTGGACTGGGTTGGGTAGGGGGGGAGTGTTGGTGGAACTACTGGCTGAACCTTGGTCCGATTGGAGTTTCTGCAGGAATTGTAACTTGCCAATGCTGCGCACCGGGCAGGCTGTCCAGGGCATTGTAAAAAAATCTCATGACATCCAGCAGCATTGCTGTTTCTGGTCTGGATTCTTATACCCTCCATCTCAACCAGTGGCTTATTTGACCCAACTTCATCCAGTTTCTGGCCCAGAAGTAGTTGATGTCAGGTCAGGGCAGTTGTCTGTCTGTCTGCAGGGTGGCTTGCCTCAACAGGCAGCATGGAAGTCCAGGAGAGGTAGTTAGTTAGGATCTAGTGCAAACAGGGTTGACTTTTTTTTTCTCCCCACTGTCCTTTCATGAGTATCCCCAGATTCGGCCTCTTCCCCACCTGCTCAGGCCGCAGCAGGTTCTTCATTCTTTTCTTCATAGCATTTGCTCTAGGAGCTTCATCCTTACTGATGGTTGTGGGGAAGAAAAACCTTGCAAATCTTAACGGCTGCCCAGATGCCGGACTGATTACATCCCGGGGCCCCAGCTATCACCGTTGAGCTCAGATTGGCAGCCACTTAGGAAAGAAAAGTGTTTGTCCCCATGTTGGGCCGCCCCTTGCTTTTATGACCAGATGTGCAACAGCAGCAGTTAAAGTGCGGCTGATTAGATCCAGGGCGTGCCATAAATCCTCCACAGCAGGCTTTCCCCAAAGCTTGGGGCAGGCGAGGGCTGCCCGAGTGCCTCGATCTCCGGCTGCCTTTGAAACGAAGCTGCTTGCTTCGATATTAGGACTCGCAGCTCTTAAACTCCGAGGTCAGGAGAGGCGCGGTGCTCCCCCCACCCCAATAATTAGGAACAGCCAAGACAGAGATGCAGACCAGAGCACCCGGCTGAAATCTGGATGCCCGCCCACAAGAGAAGCCCAGAGACAAATGGTGGGGGGCCCCCCATCCGCTAGCTTGCTGGGCATGTCTTAAGTGTCTCAAGCCATATGGCTCTCCTTCCCTGCCCCCTGAAATTGGAGGAAGCAACTTTTTAGGGGAAAGTTAAGGACTTTGCAGGGAAGACAGGGACTTTGGTTCAGTTTCCCCCCTCGATTCCTTTAGTGTGTTCATTTGATAGAAGTGATGGAACATGGCAGGTTTTGTAAATAGTCTCGTTGATGTTCGTGTTCGTGCTGTGTTCTGTCTTATATTTAGGAGGACATTTTCGGTGATCTGGGCAAATTCATAGGCCATGCTTTAAAACCCTTAGATCAAGAAACTGTGTGTATTTGGAACGAGTGGAAGACTTTTATTTTAGTTCTGTTTTGCAAGTGCAACTCAGGGAGGTGAACTGGTTGGTTTGCTAGAAACATTGCATAAGGGGCAGCACCCCAGTTTCTGTGAGTTTACAGGTCACATGATTTCCACGGAGTAACTGCAGGGAATGTTCACCCAGTTCGAGACATCATTCTTTTAGATAAATTCTGAGAAAATATTGCTCTGAGACACATCGGGCCAATCTGTAAGCAAGCCTCATCTGTGTCGTATTTCTTTGGTGTCAGTCTCTGAGTTTCCACCTCTGTGAATTCTGCTTCTCATCTGCAGCTTGTTGGTGGTCTCAGAATTGGGGCCCTCAGTGTGAGTGGCAGTGTCATAGGAGGAGCAGAAACATCTGGCTTGTTGCAGTATCCCCTTGGGCACCCCTGGGTCTCCTCTGTTAATCTTTTGAGTGACAGGGGCTTAAGGATTGGCATCTTTTCCAGCTGGCTTTCTGGGAAACCGAGAGCATGCCCTTTGGGTTTCACGTTATCTGGCTCACTAATTGAGCTCCCCTGAGGCCTAGACCCCAATCTTTGCCCCCTTATTTGCTTCCTGCCTTCATAAAGTTCCTGACATTTGTTTGACTCTGGAAACCAGCAGCTATCATGTATCAGATTGGAGGCTATTAGGTAGGAAGCACCTGATTTCAGTAGGGGTGGTAGTGGTGGTGGGGGTAGGGTGGGATGGAGAGGAGGGGTTGCCTTTACTGATTAGCTGCTTGGGTACCTGGTCAGGATTCTTTTGATGCCTGAAGTGGCAGCTGCATCTCGAATCCTGTATAATTCACTGAAAATGTTTCTGAGAGGGGCTTCTCCCTGGGATGATGGATCTGGTCCATGATCCATTCGAACTTAATGAGGCTATCTTTGATCATCCATGGGACTGGGAGGACAGGAAATAAGTCCTTGGTTCTCCACTCAGCACATGGATCAGGCATCTTTTGGGATTGAAATAAGTCCTTGGTTCTCCACTCAGCACATGGATCAGGCATCTTTTGGGATTGACATGACTGTTATTTGTAGAATGCACAAATATACTCAGGCAATTTGATCAATAGCCATGCGCTTCTTGTTCCTCTTTCTTGGGGCTTCAAGACGAAGGGATGTAATAAAGGGTTAAAAGTGGTTCAAGAAAGTGGAGAGAATAAGAGGAACTAGGAAATGTAATCAAAGAATTGGACTCCTTGGGCTGGAGAGATAGCCCAAAAAACTGATGTGCGTGTTTGCATGCAGGAGGCTTCATTCACTGCCTGGCATCTCATGGTCCCCTGAGTACCATGTCTCTGGAAACAGTTCTCCTCCCCTGCTTCCTGGTAATGGGAAATAGCCAGGAATAGCCCCTGAACACTGGTGGATATGGCCCCCATATGAAAGCAAGCAAACAAAAATATAACAGACTTGTCAATTAGCTTCTGTATGTTCGTCATTCTCCCCATCTCGATTACCTGATGCAAATTTCCAAACCTGGATCTCATGTCATTCTCTAGGAACTCTCCTGCAAATGATCCTTGTGGCTATCCTGGATCACTTGCACTTTCTGTGTTCTTGCTCTTGCTAGAGTGATCCACTTGAGACCAGACCTGCACCTTTATCTTACTATGACTTTGCCCTCTTGTTTCTTTCCTGTAAGATCTTATCTTCTTCTTTTTTTGGGGGGGGCACACATGGTGACACTCAGAGGTTACTCCTGGCTATGCACTCAGAAATTACTGCTGGCTTGGGGAACCACATGTTTGCCACTAGTGGCAAACACTAGTGGATTGAACCGAAGTCTGTCCTGGGCCAGCTGCTTGCAAGGCAAACATCCTACCGCTTTGTGCCACTGCTCTGGCCCCAGATCTTGTCTTCTTAAATCAAGAAACTATAACCCTTGAGGGCAGACTAGAGATCTGATTGGTCAGGGTGCTGGTCACACTGTAAAATCACATGTTCTATAATTATTTACTGAAATGAATTGGACAGTATAGTGGTGTTGAGACTAGATCCCCTGCTCTCTTTTAAACCCAAAATAGGTTACTTATAAGTGATTTATTGCCTCTATTTTAGTTTTTTGGATATGTTTATAAAAGTAAGTGTGTGAGTAGTTATGGGAAGAAATTTGGTGTGAGGGGGCATGAAAACATTAAGACAGACTTTGATGAGGAAGCAGATTTCAACTTTGTCCCAAAGCCTTTTTTGAATTTTGTATTTGCCAAATAAAATGTGAAGTAACTTCTACACAATTCCCTTCCATTTGGCTCATCTGTCTCAGTTTCTGAGTCAGAATGTATTACATATCATTTTCCTGTTCAGTATGGGGGAATTAATTAGAGATACTCCTCAGGTGTTACACCAATATCTAACATGTGAAATGCAAAGAAACATGATTTCCTCAGAAAGAGGAAATGATCATCTTAGAACGTTTAGAACGTGCAATCAAAAGGCAAATGCTTTAATTACCTGTCATTCTGTCCTAAACATTCAGTGTTCTTATGGCCCAGGTGTATTTACCCAAGAGCAGCCCTTGTCTGCTGAAAAAATATATGCATCTATGCTCCTAACTCGAGAAGCTTGGGAAGTAAAATTCCATGGTTTTACTATAAAATAAACTATTTACTATGGAGAAATAAACTAATATAGTCACTCAGGCAGGACTCATTCATAGCTGAAACAAACGAACAGGGAAAATATGGCTGAATCATGGAAATATATTAAATAAAAGAAGTGCACCACAAGATGCAGAATGATGCCTTATTATAAATTGAACTATGATTTAAAAATGTTTAAGGAAGGGGCTGGAGCAGCGATGCAAAGCGGTAAGGTGTCTGCCTTGCTCTTGCTAGACTAAGACATGGTTCAATCCCCCAGCTTCCCATATGGTCCCCCAAGCCAGGAGCGATTTCTGAGTGCATAGACAGGAGTAACCCCTGAGCGTCACAGTGGTCCCCCCAAAAACCAAAACCAAAACCAAAAACAAAAAAATATTTAATGAAGGGCCAGAGTGGTAGCACAGTGATAGGGCATTTGCCTTGCACTCTGATGACCTAGGATGGACGTGGGTTCGATCCCCAGCATTCTATTTGGTGTCTCCAGTCAGAACAGATTTCTGAGCACAGAGCCAATGTGTGACCCCAAAACAAAAAAATTGTTTAGTGAATGCATATAATCAGTATAATCATATAAAAAAAGATAAAGATAAAGATGAACATAGGTCTTGCAGATTTTAGAATGAGGCAGGAGATGGATTGGTAGGGAAACTGATGCAAATTAGTACAATGATTACCTTATTTGTTTATTTATTTATTTATTTTTGGAGAGAGGATGATTTTGAAGGATTTTTTTCTTTTTGGAGGGGAGATTGATTTGAAGGCATTTTTTTTTTTCTGGGCTACACCTAGTGGTGCTCATCCATACTTCTTGCTCTCCACTCAGAAATTATTCCTGACAGGCTCTGGGGACCATATGGGTCAGCTTCCTGCAAGGCAAGTGCCCTACCTGCTATGCTATCCCTCCGGCCACTTGAAGACATTTTTTTTTTCATGAATAGCTGATTAAATAAAAACAGGTCCTGCTTGAACCTGTGTTGAATGCATCAGCAAGGCAACATTGCAGTGAATTTGGTTCTTTGCACCTGAGGTCAGACAAAGGAAAATCCCCCTAACAAGGACTCCCTTCTTATTTTTGGTTTTTGGACCACACCTGTTGATGCTCAGAGGTTACTCTTGGCTCTGCGCTCTGAAATCGCTCCTTCCTGGCTTGGGGGACCCTATGGGATACCGGAGGATCAAACCCAGGTCCGTCCTAGGCTAGTGCACGAAAGACAGACCACTTGTCTGCCTTACCACTTGTGCCACCGCTCCGGCCCAAGGACTCCCTTCTTGCCCCCACTCTCCTACTCTTTCCTTTCCCTTTCCAGATGTGCAAGTGGCCCTACCTAAACTCCCATATTAAGAAGTGATTATTGGCTTTTGTTTCAGTTCTTGGCCAGCTGGACCCTGAGCAGGCGCTGGCAGAAGTAACTACCGCATCAGCGGGCCAGAGGGCTTGATTGTAAAGCTGGAGTGGAATGGGCAGTCTTCCCGCTCCCCTGTTACCTCGGAGCCCCCCAGCCCTGGAGGAGAAAGACATTTACTTGCTGATGTGGATCAGAAGTCTTATTTGCCAGAGGGAGTGGGGGAGCTGAGCTCGGGTTTGATGCCTGTCTTTTCTTCCTTCTGCCCCCACACCCCTGCTTTGCAGAGGCCAGGGGAGGGGGAGCAGGGCCCTGCTTAGCAGGTACAGGGCACCCTTTCTCTCCCGACCACATAGAGATCTATTGTTTCAGCAGCCAAGTTCCTGGCATTGCTGCTGGTGGTGTTGAGGGGGATGTCAGAGGGGGAGCACCCCCCTCCCTTCCTACTTCGCCACTTGGAGCTGTTGGGGAGAAGACAAGGGTTGGGTTGCGGATGAGAAATCGATCAGAGCTGCTTGTGAGGCCTAAGGAACAGGGTTAGCATTGTGCACACGTGCTGGCCTTGAATCCCCAGCCACTGAGGGCATGAAAGAACTGGTTCTCCACACACGGTCCCATTTTGAATCAAACCCCGCTTCTTTGAACCCTAGAAAGAGTCAAAGCCACACAGGCTGTGAGAGCAACGAATTGGATTTCTCTTCGCATCTGACATCATTTGGAAACGTAATGGTTAAGCTTACCTTTGGTGGGTGTCTGAGTTTCTTAGGTATGATAGGTATGATGGTTGTGGTGTGTGTGTGTGTGTGTGTGTGTGTGTGTGTGTGTGTGTGTGTCTGTGTGTGTTTGTGCTTCTCCCAACATGGTTCCATGAGATTGCAGCCTCCTGATTAGAGTCAGAGATGGGCAGTGTAGGTTCACCAGGCAGGAGAACCACTGAGCAAAGTTAGACTGGTTCTAAGAGTCTCTCTCCTTAGCAGGGAGACCAGGATAGAGTGAGGTTACACGAGCTAAAGAGTTTTGGGGTACTTTCAAATCTGACAGACACTATACCAATGTGACCTATCCTGTTCTTCTCATGTACACCTGTTTTACACTCCAGCATGGATCTGATTTTGTAAAGGCTGAATGATTTTGTTTTGAAGCTTTGATTATTTGAAGACCCACCAGTATCCATCTACTCAGTGCCCTAACCTCTTCTAGGGCAGGTCCCCTCTGCCTTGCATTGTAGAAGGTAGGGTTGAGGGGGGCAGTTTGGCTTTGGAGCAGACAGATGGAGGCTGA
>PVKC010030056.1:0-14933 GCA_004027635.1 Crocidura indochinensis | reverse complement strand
GAGCGTGGCTCCAAAACAAAAAACAAATATGAAAAGAAATGTTAGTATTTGCACCTTCTAGTTCACTGGTCAAGATTACGTTCCCTTACTTACTTTTTGTGTGTCCTCAGAAAGGAGCAGCCCCGACCCCCCAAATCTATGCATATTCAATTTCATTTCATGAAAATGGCCTTGGGGACACCAGGGTACACATTGAAAGTAGACAAGGAGAATTTGAGTTATTCCTGGGCTGAATGTCATTAATTTATGCATTCTCACTTTTTCTTCTCACTTATCATTTTAGGTAATAATTTGGAATGAAATTGAAAAACATATGGTAGCTGTTGGGTGCGGGGAGAATATTAGTTATTCCCAATAGTTTGTATACTTCATAAAGTGGGGGCTAAATTTTTATAATCCACAACTTCTCATTCTATCCTCTATTTTAATATGATGTCCAAGATGGTGAGTACCTATCTGCATTAAGTGATATCTACTGGTTGAATAGTTGTTCATCTCTGGGACACTTGACGAAGATGTGATTGATAGGAATCAAACAACTTGGGGATGGGCTGCAACTGGACATACAAAATATATGTGTTTTGAATACTTATTATCAGATCTTTATTAGCCAATATTATTTGTAAGAACAAGCTTAAATTATAGAAAATTAGTTCATTTGTAAATATATTAAATCATTTTTTTTAAAGTTCTGGTATTGATGAACCAAGAAAATATTACTGTGAGGCTCTCTAATGACTAAAACATGAAAATCCTTGGGATTTGTTGTCAGATCAGAGGTGGACTTTGAAAATGCACAATTACCCTCAATCTTGGCAGGGCTGACTTTTAGGTTTGACAGGTCTTCATTTTGTCCTGTTGCTTACACAGATAAATATGTTATGAATGGCAGCTTGGTACTTTCAAGAGCAGAGAAAATGCTGAAGAGTAGAAAGTAGGAGACTGAAATATTCTACTACCTCCTCACCTAGATATCAGTAGCTCTTACTCCCTACCATCCCCTTACAAAAACCTCCAGTCTCCAGTCTCTGGCCTCCAGTCAAATATCTCCTATTTACAAAAAAAAATATTGGAATAGCATCTATAACAATTATGTAGTAAAGCATAGTAATAGAATTCTTGTTCCCTGCCAAACCAGGGTGATATCCTATTGAAGATACTTAATAGTTGTACATAGTGGGTTTGTTAAACAGTGTCTGAAGAAGAATCCCCTCTTAAAAGACCACCGTGTTGATGTTTTCAAGCCACAGCTTTGCTGCAAAAATCATCACCTTGGATATTTTCTGTGATGAACACTTTGTAGGATGCCCAGTGATACAGGATCAAATATACAGTCAGCCACCTCTACATGACCTTTTCCAACTCATTGGACCTTTATCAAAAGAAAAAGGTGTCTCTCTGGAAGCTAGTCCAGAGCCAAATTTTAAGCAAACAGAAATAGAAGGTGCTAAGCAAACAAACTTCAGCAAGAGATGGAATGGCCAAGGTCTGGATGGCCAGCTGCCACTTTTGAGTTGTTTTCCAGCACAGAACCTTCAAGTTAACTGCAGGGTTTCAGACTGGAAAAAACAGACCTAAGAAAACAAAATCAAACTTCTAGACTTTATTTCCTTGTTTCACAACAAATCCCTCCTTTGGGGGTAAACACAGGTAGAGGAATTGGCAAGACCTGAGAAATCAAACAGTCTGACCTTGGGTGATTTCATAAAAGGAAAGTGAGGCTGTGGAGCAACAGATTCCCCAAACTTCAAACAACCAGCCTACATAACATAGGCAAGTCTTTTGTTAACCCAATCCATTACTCTAGCATTTTTTTTTAATTCTAGAAAAGTTCTTAAACTAAAGGCATCTACATTCTTTCCTTCCACGGAGTGGCTATGATGAACTCTAAATCTATCAACCATTGATGTGAATCATTTGTGTTCAATAGATGATATGGAAATCATCTGGTCATCCATGGAAATAATTGCTTTTCTTTTTTTCAATGCAAAGACACATGGCCTAAGTCGCTGGTGAAATTTTAGACACACAGTTCCAGGTTTGGGACTTGGCAAGAGAATAGGCCAGATGGTAACTGTTGCTTGACAAATTGAAAGTTCTTTGTTTTAGAATGAACCAAGCCTGGCCTCAGCTAACACACACACACACACACACACACACACACACACACACACAGGTCTCTATATTGCAGGGCCCATTTTGATCATTTTTTTTTTGGCACAGACTACCACTAATGTGGAAAAGCATTTTGGATTTATCATATAACAAAATGACATCCACAAAGCCAAAAACTGCAAATGTAGCTATTAGAGACTTCTTGGGAGTGTTTGTTTAAAGTAGTTATTGTAGTTTTAAATGTCACTACAATGGTACTGCTTCATGCCAAGATAACTGTGTAGGTTTAAGAACAGATTAATCTAATTGCATTCACTGGCTTACAGTCTTTCTTAAAATACCTATCTATTTTAGAGCAGCAAACCTAAAATGATTTTTTAAAGCATGGATTTTAGGAGGAGAATCAATACTGCTTATTAATAGTTTGCTTTAGCAAAGCACTTTTAATTCAAAGACCAAGAACTGTTATTAGAACGTACCTGGGGGGGGGGTGAGTTTAAAAAATGGTGATTTGCCTCAATTCATAAAGTAAGGCAATTCAAAGTAAAAAAAAATACCCCAAGAAGTCCTGGTTTTTATTTCCTTAGCAGAGCTGCAGGCCATATTTGATTTCTTTCATACGTCTTTAAGACATTTGCTATCTGGTTGTTCTCTTCTAAAATGAATTCAAGGAGATTCCAGTTATGTTACCTTGAAAAGGTTTTAACTTAAAATACAGTCTAGCATTTGTGCCTCTTCTACAGTCGCTCAATATGAACTATCTCTCGAGGATGATCATGCATGTGGAGAGCACACAAGTCCCCCAACACAGTGCTGACTTGGTGAAACCAAAGCCTCATTGTGGAATCTAATAAAGGCTCTTGTAGATGATTAGCAGAGTGGACACAAACATGCTGACACACCAAGTGTTGTGTGAGAATGAAGCAAAAGATCTTTATTTTACCATCTGCCTTGATGAGACTTGGTATCCCCGGAGTCACTCAAATTGCCTCCCTTTTTAAATATACAACCCAACATATTAAGGATATTTGAGAATACTAAAAGTCGTTCATTAAAGTATACAGATCATGATTGAGTCTATTAATTAATCAATTGTTTTTTCTCAGATGAAGGCCACACAGAAACAATAATAGCATAAGAGAGCCAAAACAAGGAAATCTCTTTTGCTAAGAGAACTTAGAAAACTAGCCTCGGCATCCTGTTTTCCACTTAGCTGATGTGGAAGTTGGAGAACCCAAAACCTGATCTTTTCAGTGTCCATTTGAGAGTCTTTTGATTGTCAAAGGCTATCTCATGAACTGGTTGCTTTTATAGTTATTTGGATGTTTAGTCCTTGCCAGGATCATCATTTCATAGCACACAGAATTATGACAATGACCAACATTTGTTTTTAACTGTGATATTACTAAGAAAAATAATTATTTACACATTAAGTAGAATTCCCATATTCCCACCTGCATTTAAATTATGCTCTGTTCTCATGATACTCTTCAAATTCCGATATATGTATATGTATATACATATATATATGCTGAAACTCAAAATCCCCAAGGCCTTACTCTACATTTTAAATACGTTGATTTATTAAGAATGTGTTTTTTTAATCCATAGACAAAAATAGAAATAAGGACTTCGGGTGGGAGGAGATGTGGTTTGTGCTGGGAATCAAACCCAGGACCTCACATATGTGAAATAAGCTCCTGTTGAGTCATATCTCTGGCTTTAATTTCATATCTTTGATATGGGTTTTAATTATATGTTGAAACAACTCATCTTATTTTAGAGGTGATAGATACTGTTGTATAACCTCATGTGAAAGTGAAAGATTAATTGTAAAACTGTTTGGAGTATTCCAAATATTAGATGCAGTTACTAATTTCCTTGTAGAATGGCCAAAAGGCACATGAAAAAATGTCCCACATCACTAATCATTAGAGAGATGCAAATCAAAACAACAATGAGGTACCATCTCATGCCACAGAGACTGGCACACATCACAAAGAACAAGAACAATCAGTACTAGTGAGGATATGGAGAGAAAGGACGTTTCATTCGCTGCTGGTGGAAATACTATCTAGTCTAGCCTTTATGGAAAACAATATGGAGATTCCTCAAAAAACTGGAAATTGATCCCCATATTATTCAGCTATTCCACTCCTAGAGATATACCCTAAGAACACAAAAATACAATACAAAAATGCCTTCCTCACACTTATATTCATTTAGTACTATTTTCGAAATGCCCTTCAACAGATGAATGGCTAGAGAAACTGTGGTACATATACACAATGGAATATTATGCAGCTGTCAGGAGAGATGAAGTCATGACATTTTCTTATACATGGATGGTCATGGAAACTTTTAAGCTGAGTGAAATAAATCAGAAGGAGGGAGATAAACACAGAATAGTCTCACCCATCTATGGGTTGTAAGAAAAATAAGACATTCTTGCAATAATGCCCAGAGACAATAGAGATAAGGGCTGGAAGGACTGGCTTATGACATGAAGCTCACCACAAAGAGTGGTGAATGCAATTAGAGAAATAACTACACTGACAACTATGGTGACAATGTCAATGAGTGAGAGAAGTAGAATGCCTGTCTCGAATACAGTTGGGGGGAGACAAGGAAGATGGGGACATTGGTGTTGGGAATGCTGCACTGGTGAAGGGGGATATTCTTTTTATGACTAAAACCAAACTACAATCATGTTTGTAATCATGGTGCTTAAATAAAGAATAAAAAATAATTTCCTTGTAGAATCCCAAGAATTCTGACCACAAAGTTTTCTTGAGGATGGAGCTATGTGCTCATATGCCTAGAGATTAAATTTTGCCTAGCAAAGATCAAACTGTGCAGAGCATGGTGGGGATGAAATGGAGGTGAATTAACAACTCCAAGATGGCCATAAATCCTGTTTGAATTAAAATACTTTCCTTCTTTTTTTGTTTTCTTTGTCACAATAGAAAAGTCGGACTGGATTCACTAAAATGGTTACTTACTTACTCCATTCTCTAAACACTCTTTACTACACCATATGCCTCAGTTTCTCATTAGAATTCAGGAAACCAGTACTTAAGATTTAGTATATGGGAGTCGCGTACTACGATTCCATCAAAGTTTGAGAGTTTTTAGAGCAGGGGTCCTCAAACTTTTTTAAAAGGGGGGCCCAGTTCACTGTCCCTCAGATCATTGGAAGGCCAGACTATAGTAAAAACAAAAATCATGAACAAATTCCTATGCACACTGCATACATCTTATTTTGATGTGAAGAAACAAAATGGGAACAAATACAATATGTGGCCCGCAGACCGTAGTTTGAGGACCACTGTTTTAGAGTATAAATACAATGGTTTCATTCTGAGGTCCCCAAATGCATACATTTTAGTTTTGTTTATTCCTTTTTCTTTTATTGGGGTTGCCTTTTATATCATGGTCCAAAAATAGCTCTCAGTGAAACTTTCAAGCATAGATGGGGGTTGAGGAAAGCAAGGGTTGCTGTCCTATTTCAAAGGAGTATAAAATCAGAGCATAAAGGTGAGTGCTTAAGTCTAAAATAAATTTTCCTATAATTAAAGTTGTCCAACTGGTCCAAGAATTAACAAGATTCCCTTTCAACAGTACTTATTATAAAACAAAACAAAACAAAAAGCTTTCCTTGAATATAGGAGGTATGATTCTCCATTCTAAAAGGTCACAGATTTAACCTTCTGAGTCAGCTCTCACTATTGGTGACACACTTTGATGTGTCTTCATAAAAACAAATTGTAGCACCAATATCAAAGTATTGAGCAGTTTATTAATGCTAACTTCTCAGAGTCCTTTTTATATTGTAGCATTTAAAGAAAAATGAGAAAAGATTTTGCAGATGAATTTTTTATTATTTGCCATAGGGTTGTTTAAAATGAATTATCAAGTGACTTGGAAATGACAGCTATTGTTTAAGATAGACTTGAAAAATAATATTGGGGAGTCACACCTGACAGTGCTCAAGAATTACTCCTGGCTCTGTTCAGAAATCACTCCTGGCAGTCTTAGGAGACAATATGGAATGCTGGGAACAGAACTGGGATCTGTCCAGGGTTGGCCATGTGCAAGGTAAATGCCCTACTGCTGTGCTAATGCTCCAACCCCTTAAAAATACTTTACAGACTAAAATTTCTCATACTCCAAACTCACTTTTCCACATGACAAACATGTCTGAAGACCAATCTCTGATTAAATAATAGCCACATTAAAGCATACAACTTAATGACATAATTTTAAAACACATTTTTCTGTATACCTGTTCTTAAAAAATCAGCTACATGTAGAACATAACCTACAGCTGCATAACATGTGTCTAGCGGTCACAAATGTACACTGGCCAGAGAAAAGGTATTATTTATCACAACTATAAAATAGATTAAGATAGTTCTGTATTTATAGTTGAATATACCAAGTGAAGGCACGTGGAAGCCATCCATTTTACATTAATATTGGTCTATATAATATGCCGAGTGCATCATCTGTGGTGCCACACATATATTTTCAATGAACAAATGGGCCTGTTTCTGGGAATTACTATGAAGAGTGGAGATTTGAGTCTCTTGTCTTAGTAAATAGAAAAACACATACACACAATCCTTGACATTGATATTGGGCAGAGGTGGCTATAAGTCAAAATTCACTGAACTAGCCCATTAGGAAGTCTGCATTGCTCTCTTAACTTCTGGAGTAGATATATTCTCCCATAACAGTACTAACCATTGTTTAGAGGTCTCTGCTTCCTGCTAAGTGGGCAACAGGTAGGACGATGTACTCTGTTGAATTATGGTTCACCTGAAACTTGTTTGGGAAAATCTGGTGGAAAAATTGAGTTCATTATGCAGGCATTTCTGTTTCTAGTTTCCAATACTGCCACATAGTTCTGCCCAAAGTATAGGTTCTCTTCACCACTTCCCAATTAATGTCAACTGGAGCTCAGAAAGTGGAAAGATGATTACTATGATGGATAACTCTGTTGATCACTACATGTTCTGAAGGTTGTGTGTCTATTTTCTCCTCAAAACAACCTGAAGAATTGTGTGCTCTGTTAGCTGCTAGGAGTCACATAGTAACTGTAGAGTTGGGATTCCTATACTAGTAACCTGGCCCCTGAGTCCATCATAGACAGGGTTAGAGCTGGCCTTTAATAGAGCTTCACCCATGAGTTGAAAGCACCTTGTAAAATGTCAGGGCCAAGTTAAAACCAAATGTTACTTCCCAGTGTTTCATAACGGTTGCAAGTGTCTGATGGGGCCTGTAGTTGATCCACTCAATATGGATTTGACATGTTTCTTTCCAGAATGAAGTATCTATGTTGAAAAACGAGGTGGCACAGCTGAAGCAGTTGTTGTTGACACATAAAGACTGTCCGATAACAGCCATGCAGAAAGAATCACAAGGCTATTTAAGTAAGTCATTGACTTATCTATTTTCGTATCCATTTGTTGTCACTAATTTTGCATGGGATTTTATTAAAGAGAAAAGGTAAAGTGAAAGTTGCACATTCAAGCCAATGTCAAACTAGAATTTTTGAATGGCTGCTAAAGGAATCTTCTACCTTCTACCAAAGGAATCTTCTTTCCTTTTTTTGATCTGTCTTCAACATCATGCCCACCGCTTCCTGACCATTTCTGGCTAGATTTTCCCTGTCATTCTACAACACAAAATTCTACAAAACTCAAGTTCTGCAGCCAGTAAGAAAGTGAATTGCTGGAGCTCAATTGTTCCTAGGTTAAGAGTCTTCCAGAGAAATTCATGGGCTGGGATATTTGCACTGGGCAGACCCCATCCAGTGTCTCAAGGATATGTTGCATGTTATCCATAGGACTGGAAGGCTAGTAATTTTGTCTGTTGAACCAATATGTAAAGTAGATTCCTTATCTACTTAGATTCCTTATCTACTAGGACCCATTTTCTAGACCTTTAATGTTGATAGGCGACAGGCTAGTTGAGTAGGGGATGGTGGGGGAAGCAGAGATTTATGGCTGAAGGTCAATTTATTTTCAAATAATTTTTTAGATTGAGCAACACAGATTCTCCCACCACATGTGAGTATTTTTCCACATTTGATATATGGATGGCTATTTGGAACTTCAAGATGGGGATGGTCACATGTCCAGACTCAAACACATCAAATTCATTTTGCTGAGATAGAAAGCATGGCTTTGCTTGTAGCTATAAAGGGGGAAGGCATAGCTTGTGACAAGTTTTTTTGAAAACATTTTGAAATTAACCTCCAGAAGCAAATGTGTGAGACCCTTTTATCTCTCATAAATGTATAGTAATGTTCTTGAATAGCTTCCAAATCCACCTTTGAAAGCTATATTGGTGTGTGTGTACGTGTGTTTTTTCCTAGGTCCAGAGAGTAGTCCTCCGGCCAGCCCTGTCCCTGCTTGCTCTCAGCAGCAAGTTATCCAGCATAACACCATCACTACTTCCTCGGCAGTCAGCGAGGTGGTAGGAAGTTCCACACTCAGCCAGCTCTCGACTCACAGAACAGACCTGAATCCGATTCTTTAAACCCAGGGCTCAGACCTTGCCTCCAAGAAGAGCTGCGTCCTTTCTTTTAAGGGCATTTTTAGAATTAACTCAGACCTGGAAGACATCTCCAACCCTTCAAAGACTGGCTTTCAACTTTATAGTCATGATGGAAATGCCTTTTATACTTAGTTCTTAAGCAAAAAAAGAAAAATGGGGGGAGTTATGCAATTGTTATCTATCAGCTTGGGAAATGCTTTGGTGCTTTTCTCTAATTTTCTGGTACCAGTGACTTGTTTATAAATGGAACTCTTTCTGTATATAGCCCTGGTTTTATTCTTATCAGTGCAACCCTTTGCCTGTAACACTGAATCTTGTTTTCAAACAACAAACAATAATAAAACAAAACACAGCTTTTTGCCAAAACCAGGCATAATGAGATGTAAGTAAATAGATTCAAGGTATTGCAAAGTCTGGGACATCGTAACACAGGTCAAGATGTGCTGTGATGCTATCAAAGTCACAGAAAAAGACAGTCTTTGTCACACTTGTTTTCTCTTTCTCTATAAAAGACCACATGTTTAGTGATGTCCAAACAAGACTATCAGGCATTAAGCATCTCCACATCCTGAGTCTACTTTCTCAGCTACCTAGTTTTCTTTTCCATTCCACTTTTTCTTGGAATTCCTGTTTACTCTTCACTTTTATGTTCTTCTCTTTTATTACCCTTCCTTAGCATTGCATATCAAGAAGAAAATCATGTTTAAGTTAAAGAAAGATATTTTTTAAAGCAAAGCCTCAAAAATGTGGCCCTAACCTTTTATTCCCTTACTCATGTTCTACAGCTGGAATTCATTCAACTCTTGCAAAATAGTAACCAGGAGATGTTTAATGTGACTGATTTAATGTTTTTAATAATCAGAGCAAATAAAAGGTGGCTTAGTCGTCAGTGAAGTTCTGGTGAATGCCAGCTGAAGGGACACTAGGGAGGGTGCCTTGCAAGCCTTGATTGTGAAAGTTCAAATTATGATGCAGGGCTCTCCATTCACACCCTTGAACTACAACTGGTTTTTATATGACCTGCCTAAAATGTTGAAAATCCATGTACTATGTAATAATTCAGAAGGGCTTTTATTCACTACACAGATTATATTATTCTATCAGCAGCTGCTAATAGCCTAAGGGCTTTTTTTTTTTCTCTGAAGCCTATGGAACCTGCTTTGCTATTCTGGTAGATAATAGCAATCTAACTACTTGGAGTAACCGGGGAAAAAAGAAAACACCAATAATTAGAGCACTCTGGCTGCTGAAGGAATCCCTTGGATATGATTAATCCCCTCTTTTGAATAATTCTGATTTATATTTGCAACAACCTATGTGGTCTTGCCAATGATAAAACGCAGATAGTCCCAAATCACAGTTGTGCCTCCATGAAACAAGCCATTCTACTATGCTAATGTTTTAATGTCACATCTCATCAAGAATAGACTCATGTTTCTCTTGAACTGACTAGACAGGTGCCGGTGTTTCATCTTCACTTAAGTGTTTGACCTAACCTGAGCAAGTGTGTACACCATGTGCGTGCTTGTGTGTTTGTGTGTATGTGTGTGTGTGTGTGTGCTCATGGAATTTAAAGAATAGTATTTTATAGAGGTGTAGTAGCTTTTATAAGAATTCAGGCAAGGGAAGGATGTGGTTGGCTTTTGTTGTTGTTGTTTTTTCTCCCACCATAAGAGAGTAAGAATCTATTTTGGAGAAAAAGGAAAATATGAGGGTTTTGCAGAATGGTTTTTATAACTAGTTTCAATTTTATCTGATAACTTACTTTCTATTTCTAAACCAATATTTACCAACACTTTAATCCATGTAGACAGTGCTTTCAGAAAAAAGTTTTTGAGTGTCCAGTGAAACTCATGACTGATATATGGTTTAAAAATCAAAACAATAGTAGAAAAAGAAAATGAGAAATATTTAAAAGGATCTTTAACAGTACTTTAGACAAGCATTGTTTTTAAGTATTTTAAATACTTTTAAATAGTTTTTATAAACCTCAATAGAAACCCCTGAGTGATTTAACTTACCTGCCTAAGAAATATTTAAAACTCAGCCAAATCATTTCATTTTGAAATCAAAAATTTATTTTTCCAAACTTCTTAGAACCAACATCATGTCTAAAGAGCTCATTGAAATGTTTGATTGGTTAGATATTTTCAAATATTTTTCTCTGTTTCAAATTAATTAAAAAATTTTCTTTTTTTCCCGCATGCATAGCACTTAATGAAATGGATTTTTTAAAATCCACTGATAGTATCAGAATGTCCAGGGAGTGAGCTTTCTCACTAAAATTATGGTTTACTTTTTTTTCCACTTCTTGACTGAAATATTTCATTGTTAAACAAGGGCTTCTGCAGTTAAGAACTTGCCTGAGTTTTCTTAATTCAGCAACTTGACAGTTTGACTGATGTGTATTATATATAGCTCAATTATGTCTGTTTTTTATGCTAAGTAGGCGAACCAACCGCACACACGTTAGCGGACGGGCCTCAACGTATAATTAGAATAAATTGTCTTCTTATACTCAGGGCCTTTAGGTGTGTTCATTAGCAGTGTGGAAATACAACAAGTGAAAGATGCCAGCTAGTTGTCAGGGCTTCTGAAAACCCCAACACAATGCTTACTCGTCAACTCTGGCACTCAATTGGTCTATGTTAAAGATTTTACTTAACAACCCAATCTTACATGAATAATCCATCAGCCTGGAAATCCCTCCTTCATGCCCTTCTGATTTTTTTGAGCAGGCTTGGCAAGTGTTCTTCCCATCCTGTCTCTTTTGCCCCTCAATGACTGGGCTGTCCAGGCCTATTTTCTAGAATCCCTTGTAATGATACTTAAAGCTTCCATCCCGGGAGAAAGGCCCTATAGCATGGCCTCTCCTCATGGCCTATGGTGTTTCATCAGCAGGATCAGCCTCTGAAGTCACTGCCAGTCAGCCTGGAAACTTCCACAGCGCTTCCCCTGCCTTATATGCTGGGAGTCAACCTAGATAAATACCGCTGATAGCATTTCTTTCTACAAGTGAATCCTTGCCGAAAGAGGCGTTCACATGTGAGTTGCTTCTCCCGAAGCTATTTCTCAGCTTTTGGCTGCCAGGACAGGTACAGTTATGGACATGTGCCCTTTTAAACCTAGTGTTCAGTTCAATGTTCTTTCTTCACACCCTCACTTGTCCCTCTCCTACCTCCAGGCTGTGCAAGCCAGTGACTGTTTCCATGAGGCCTGTGGACTCACCGCCCTTTCTGTGGCTCTCTGGGTCCTTGATGTGCACTAATTAGACCTATTTACTCTGAGCAAAAAAATGCTCTATGGAGCCTATTCGTTCCAGGGAATCAAAGACAGCACATATCCTGAATGTCACTGGGGAATGTTCAGGTGATTGTTGCCTGTTAAGTGGTTTTGACGTGTGAGTTGGTTGAATTTAGCATTAAAATCCTAAACCAGCTGAGGGGGTAAAAAAAAATCAGCCTTTGGCTGGGTGGTAATGTTTCAGCATCAGTGACTGCACCAAAACTAGCCATCCAGTTAGGACAGAATGTTTCTTTCTGGCTAATAAAAACATCTAAGAAAATATATATGTGTGTATGTGTGTATACAGTGGAATTCAAGGACCAAAGCAAATTTGAACAGGAATCTATTAATTTAGAATTTTATAAGATATTTATTAATAAATGTTATTTTTAAACATTCCATTTGAACAGTATTTTTCTGTAGGATCTACTTGTTTTTAAAGTATTAGCTCATAATAGGCAACTCTCGTTGTGTGTATCTTCATTTTCCAGGGTTTCAAATGGCTGTTCTCCATCCTCTTAGATATCTGTGCATAGAAATGTCAAAGATATTTGTTGCTCTGTGAATTGTTTTATAATCTATGTTCTAAATGGTTTTTTAAAATTCATTTCTTTTCCCACTTTTAAAATAAGGTCTTATCTTTTCGGAAGCAGAGTTCAGCTCAAGGGAACCAATAACCATAACTGGAACAACTTTCTTGTAAAAGTGTAAAAACAGCTTCATCTCTGCTTCGCTACACCCCACCCCAATATCCTAGAAAGCTTTGCACTAATCAGCCTCCTTAGTGCTTTTTTTTGTCCTTCCCTAAACAATATGCAGTAACTTTAAGCCATTCAAGCTCCTTTATGCAGCATATCTGCGATGGGAAAGGAAGCAACCCATTTAAATTTGAATAAAACCAATCAAACAGTGCCTATACCACAAGTAGCAATTTAGAATCTCTTTTCTGCTTCAAAAGTAATTTATATTTTAAAATTGCACTTTAGCTTTGTTGATCCCTTCCCATGTTCTCTTGTTCTCTTAGGGACCTTCCTCCCCTCAATCCTCAAGTTTGCCTTTGCCCTCTCCTTTCAGGCTGAGCTGCATTGTCTAAAATACTTTACAGAACCTTTGCACCAGGTAGATTTGTGTGCACCCAAGAGTAGCCTAGCAAAGCTCTGTTTCTCACATCAGCCTAGATTAAGCCTACTACAAGTATGCCAAGAGAAGAGCCAGTTTATACTTGACCCCCTTATTCACAGCATGTTTTTTTAAGTAGTATATTATGCAACAGATGTGAGGCAGCAGCTAAGCTACTTGTAAAAATTTTCTATCTCATTCTCCAAACCAAAGTGTCCTGATGGAGCCAGGAGACTTCCTTAGTGCAATTCGGTGCACACAGGACTACTATGGCTGCCTAGTCTGGGGCAGCTGAAATTCCAGTCGGCCAGGGCTGTTTCACTGGGAGGTCTGAAAGCTACAAGTTGCCTTGTAATAGAAGTAGAGACAGTATCTCTCTTTCCAGTCAGAATCCAAGAAAAGGCAAGAAGACACAGAAGCAATAAACTTAAAATTAAACCCATACCAAAACAAAGGGAAAAAACCTCTTACTGATCATCTTGTGAAAATTTACAAAACTGTATGTTCCTTCAAATTATTTTACTATTTCTTGTGAAGTGTTTTCAGTGATGTAATGTTTGTAGCCAAAATACTTAAAGAGTGTTTATATATTTTTTTCTTATAAATTGTCTATTTTTTAAAAAAAATAATAGTATTTAACCACAAATTGAAAAGAGGGGTATGACCAAATTGCCAGCATTTACTAAAAGATTAATATACCTAAGTGGCACTCTGATACCTTTCCAAGTTTTTATCATCAGAGAGGAATCAATATTATCAGCTGTTATATTTACAACAGCTGACAATATCAGTTCGTTAGAAGCCAGGATTTAGAAAGCGCGTCTTAAGCCATTTAAGATGTTCTTACATTGAGTTTCATTCTATAGGACTTTACAGAATGTTTTTTTAAAACAGTCTCATTTTAGTCTCATGACTAAGAATGTGGAACCTGAATAAATTAGCTTTAAATGCATCATTAAAATCTTTGCACAATAAGCTCCTTAGATTCTAGTTTGCGCTTTAGAATACCAATGCTATAGACACTACTGGAGATTAGGAAAGGTATCAGCAGTGCTCTGTACTGGAAGGGTGTTCAGAAAAGAGCCCTTCCCAACTCTGGCAGTCAGTAGAAAAGAAAATATACTCAACCCCTTCCATTTTCAGTTCTGCTCAATCACATTTGCCTCTTAGACAGAGGACTTTTGCCTTTGATGATTGATATAGAGAAAAGATAAGCTTGAAATGTTCTCTTTGGAGAGGGCAATGCAGTTTGGGAACTTCTAAAAATAGTCTCCAAAATGGCTCTGTGCAAAAAAAGTATTCTTGGACAATTGGAAGAGACATTGTCCATAAATAAAATTAAAGAAAACATGTTTAGCATTTTGCAAAATAAGTGTTAACTAAGGAAGTCCCAATATAGGTGCTGTCACTTTAAGTTCTGGACTTGGGGGAGGGTGGGGATTGTTTGTACTTGTAAACAGGAATGCATTTGTGTTTGTTTGTCTATTTGTAAAGCAACCACCTTCCTTATTGGAAGGAGAAGAAATGGGGTACATACATGTAAATACTTGCTGCAGCATTTAATGTTTAATTTTATGTAAGCTTTTTGTTGCATCGTGAACACATTTATTGTTACCAGTGGACAATGAATTCATTAAGACTGTTCAACTAGATCAGATTTTTACATCTCTTTCTAGCAAGAAGAGACAAGGTTTTGTGCATTTGTACAAATGTTAATAATATCACTGCAATTCCAATAATAAAGCACTCAAATTCAAATAATATATGGAAGTTTTGTTTGATGGGATACGGGGTTGAGAAGAATGAGAGCTATTGTGTACATGGTCTCAGTTGTGCCTGGTAAACTAAGG
>PVKC010030055.1:0-14940 GCA_004027635.1 Crocidura indochinensis | reverse complement strand
GGAGGACAATGAGAAATGAGATGTAATTGGGTAGTGCTTCCCAACGACTGATAACACCAGACCCCAAATGGGATTAGCTGCTGTTTTCCTTCTATCTTATTTTTCACACACACAGACCAAAAGGAAAAAAAGAAAAAGTGGGGGAGGCCTCACAATTATTAATGGTGTGAGAGCAATCCACTCCCACCCTATTCAGACACCTCCTCGCCCAGGGTGGAGGCTCCTAGAAGCTTACGGTAATATTTAAAGATATAAAAAGGGACAGGACGATTAAAAATGTGCCCGAGTGCCTGTGGAGCTGACAGTATTGATGCCCGGGTGATCAATAGCACCGGGCTATTTGGCTTGCTGGCCAGGAACAAGCCTTAGGAAGCCGGAGAGAACCCCACGCGAGGCCCCGAGTGCTGCCATAATTCTGGTGTCAGGCTGGGAATCAGGGCTGATTTAAGGCTGCCTGTGATAGAGTAGCACTGGCTTTTCATCAGCACAAGGCCCCGGAGAGGGGGATTACATCCAGCCAGCCCCAGAGACCAGGTGCGGGGAGGCCGTTTATAACCGAATTTATAAATTCTGCAGTTGAATTTTAATCTCGGGACCCACCGATTGCACCGGGAGCATTTCATTTGTCCTCCACAGCTTCGCCCAGAACCGGATGAAAGCCAGCTGCCCCCTGCCCCCCCCAGCCTTTCCCCCCATCTCCCCCCACCCCAGGCTGCCTCTGCAGCTCTGTCTGGCTTCGTTGGGCCGAGAGGGGATTTTGAGAGAGAAAATATTAGAAATAGAAGCCAGGGAGGGCTCAGCGTCCCTCTTTCTGCTCCAGCTCTTCGGACATGGCTTTGCGGATAATAACTGAAGCTAATAATCCGACTCATTTTCAAGTGAGACTTGGGTAAGGTTGGCCAGGCTCACCGTTTTTCTGGGGGGGTGCTGGTGAACCCCAGAGGGGCCCTGGCCCAAGCCAGCAAGGGCTAGAGGCAACACATGCTGGTTCTAGATTCAGGCACTCCCCAATAATTTTGGGGTCTGTATTACTCACAGACCAACAGAGCTAAGCTGAATGCAGGCTCTCACAGATGGACCCATCCCAACACCCCCACCCCAGATCCACTGTTCCTGGCCTTTGCTTGACGCCTCACCCCCATCTCTGAGGATCCTGGTGGGGGGTCCCAATTGTGCTATCTCAGTCTCTTCTGAGGGGCAGTCTCTTTTGAGGGGCAGAGGGTGGAGTTCCTGGCTCCTGCCCTACTGAGACTCGAGTGTCTCTTTCCAAGCAGGTGTCTGGAAGGGGGTGTTCTCTCAAGGCCCCTAGCGGGGTCACAGGTGGGAGACTTGGAGAGGGCCCCACAGACAGCATAGCACTCCCACCCTTCCCTTTTGCAGTTGCCAAGAGGTCACCCCAGCCTGGCCCGGGCAGCTAAGTGGCACTGCTAGGCCTTCTTCCTCCCTCCCCTGTCCCCCATCCCTCATACTCCCCACCCTCCCATCTCCTTCTTCGCCTTTTAATCAGTGCCCTTGATTAGGTGACCGCACCCCGGAATGGTCAAGGACCCTGGCTGTCACGCTAGGCATGGTGATTGGCGCCCAGCTCCCCCTCCTGCTGAGTCCAAGCCCCTTTGCTTGCAAAATGAGCCTCAGCCTAGAAGCTGGGCACCCCCACCCCCATTCCTAGCAGCATGGTGACCCTCCCCCAAGCCCTGGAGAGGTTCCTGCTAGCAGCGACCAGCAAGCGACATGAAAATGTGGATAAACAGGAGAGTGGTATTTAAATGCATGCTGTTACCATAATTGCCGTGTGCGTTGCCTGCGTGTGAGTACGTGTGTGTCATCTCCCCAATTAGAAGCGCCATCCGTGGGGGCAGGCACCATGTCTCACCCCCTTTGGAGATTCCCCACACAGCCAGGATGGCGTGAAACATATGGCTGCATTGCTCCATAATTATTTACTGGATGGAACAGAATGCTGATGGCTTCCAAATCATCTTCAACGCTAAGGGTCAGGGACAGTCCAAAGGTTTTCTCAAGGAGACGATGAGGGAAGCTGAACCCCACCTAGGGGGTACCCAGATCCCTACCCTGAGGCTATTACCCGAAGCCTGAGCTGAGCTTTTCTCTCCCAGCCATGAAATCTGCTCCCCAAACAACTTCCCACTTCTCCTCCAGGACGTGTCGCTCACTTTCCACCTCGTTCGGCTTTCTATTAAGTAGTCAAACACGATAGGAAATTACCGACAAAAGAATCGTTCCTGGATTAATTAATCTCCTCTTTACAGAAAGACAGTAAAAGAGAGTGTAAGATAAGAAAAGAAAATGAAATGAATCTCATGCCTTCGATGGCTGCCTGTTCCTTTCAAGCTCTTCTGCATCCGTGCATCTTGGGCCCTGCCTGGTTCGGTGTCTCAATCGCTCGGTCCTTAAATGAAATATCTTATTAATCATTTCTCCGGGGATGATATGTAGCCAATACGGGGGGGGGGGGAAGGGGGGGGGGGGACGGCTTTGAGGAGCCACTGTGAAGTGATCTGTACAGGAACTCACATCTTATCATCAGGGATGGCCCATACATCAGAGTGATAAGGCAAAGTTGTAGACTAGCACATCCTACCGTCGATTAATCACATTAACGCCGGGCTGCCATGATCAATTCTGCCCTGACACCATCGCTTTCTCCTCAGAGGAGGAGAGGTTCTAAGAATAAATGTGGCACAAACTGTTGGGAAAGTTTCCCTCCAAGACTCTGAACTCTGCTCCGTGGGAAAGGAAGGAGCCTCAATTGTGATTCCTGGAGAATGTCACCACGCTTCAGAGCTGGTGACAAGCACGCCATCCTTTGGGGGCTGCTGCTGCTGCTGGTGGTGGTGGTGGGGTGCTGGCTTGCATGTCTCTGCTCCCAGAGTGTCCCAAAAGTCCGTGGGCCCCAGAGAACATTCCAGCTGGCCCTGCACCCTGGCCTGATGATGTCAATATAATGATTAACCAGCCCGCACTCCCACCCAGGTTTCTTGACATTCCACTGAAAAATGCATTAGCTCCTGGCAGGACCATCCAGAAATTAATTCCCAGACAACCGAACATCATTACCCATGATTGCCCTGGCTAACTGCTCTCTGTTAGCAAATTTCGGGATGGAAATAAGGTATTTCCATCCACTTTATCATCCAGAGACCTCAGTCCTTCCTTCGTGTGTCTCCGGCGAGTGCTGTTATTATAACCCATGTCTGGAATTACTATGACTATTAATTCTGCAGAAGCAGACGAACCTCCCCAGCCATCAGCCTGGTGCCTTTGAGTCTTCACGTCGGCCTTTCATCTCGACTCCGGAGTTGTTGGCCAAGGCGCGAGTTTAATTTCAGCCCAGTGACGGGGTGACTTGCTTTTGGAATAAGGAGTGAGTGTTCACCCCTAAACGAACCAGGTTGAGGTCACTCCCAGGGGGAGTTTGCTCTAGGGGGAGAAAAGGCCCTCACAGGCTGCAACTGGCTGCAGCTGGTTTGCAACCTCTGCACCCCCTCAAGAGATTGTCCAAGATACTTTCTAAGTGCCTTTCAGTGAGGGAAGTCAGGGAAAGCATGGTGGGTCCCGGTGGTCTTGGGGTGCACAGAAACCTTCAAGATCTTCTAAGTAGGGGGCCAGAGAGATAGCACAACAGTAAGGCTTTTGCCTTAGGTGCAGAAGGACAGTGGTTCGAGTTCAGGCATCCCATATGGTATCCAGAGCCTGCCAAGAGTGATTTCTGAGCATAGAGCCAGGAGTGACCCCTGAGTGCTGCGGGTGTGACCCCAAAACAAACAAAACAAAAGATCTTCTAAGTAGCCTCTTAATCCACTTGTACCTCAACATCTGGTCTCTGTAGATCGTAGGTCCCTGCAGTTAATGCCAACTCCCCAGAGTCCTTGATGATTTCTGGTCCCAAACCTTTTCCTGGGTTTTAAGCATCAGTGAGCTGCCCGTCCCTGAAGTGACTTCCTCTCTGTTCTGTCTCTTCCTGGATGCAACTTTCTCTTGGGCCTTTTCCCTGCTGCTGTTCACCTTTACTTGCTCTGGCTCAATTCTGTGGCCACTGGAGCCGAGTTCACCCCCGACGGCCAGAAGCTGGCTGCCTTCTTGTCCTCCTTCTTCCACTGGTCTCAGCTTGCCGTTTTCTATTTGAGTTTTGGTGTCAGTACTAAGCTGTGGCCACGTTTCACTTTCAGTTTTCCCAGTACCAACTCTTGGAGAAACTTTCTTTGCCCATGGTGGGCTCAGAGTTTCTTGATTCTAAATCACTTTCCCCAGACACTTGTGGAATTATTTCTGGCCTCTCTGTTCATTTTTTCCCCCCCACAGAACTGTGCTTTTTCTTCTTTTGTACCTGCTGATCAAAATATGATCACTTTGCAGTATATTTGAAGTTGAAGAGTAAGAAAGCTCCATTTTTGGATTCTCCCTTAGAGATTTTTTTTAATGTTATTTGAGGTGTTTCTAGTTCCAAGTAAATTTTACTATTTGAGGAGGGCTTCTTATTTCTGTGAAGAATGTCTTGGGGCTTGTAATAGGGAATGCATTGAATCTGTATGGCTTTCAGATCATCAAATTCATTTGATGATGCAACTTTTTCCACTTCATCTGATAAAGGATGAATATCCAAGATACATAAACTCTAAGCAATAAGAAGAATAAAAACCTGTATTAAAAAGTAGGACAAGGGTCCCAGAGTAAGAATACAGTGGAGAGGGTGCTTGCCTTGCATACAGCTGAAGCAGGGTTGGTCATCAGTACCCTGTATTATCCCTCGAGCACTGCCAGAAGTGATCCCGGAGGGTAGAGCCAGGATAACCCCTGAAAATTCACTCATCAACGTGCTTTCACACACATTCTCACACATAGATTTGTATTATCTCACATGTCACTCGCACACATATTTACACGCATACGTTCACAGTCACACATGGACACATTTCACACACACTCAGTCTCACATACATATGCATTCTCACACACATTTTTTTAATAAATAAATTCTTTAATTGAATCACTATTAAATGCAGAGTTACAAGTGGTTCATGATTGAGTTTTTGTCATACAACATCCAACACCCTTCACCAGGGCCTATTTCCTGTTACTGCTAATGTTCCCCCTGCCCTCCTCTCTACCTTTCCCCCTGCCATAGAGATGGCAGACATTTTCCTTTTATTCTCTCTCTCTCTCTCTTTCTTTTTCCCTTTTAGACACTATGGTTTGCAATATTGATGTTGAAGGGGTTATCATGCATATCATTATTCTCTTTTTAGCACCCTGTTCTTGTCCAGAGTGATCATTTCCAACTATCATTGTCATAGTGGTCTCTTCTCTGCCCTGTTCTTTTTTTTCCAACTATCATTGTTATTGTGGTCTCTTCTCTGCCCTGTTCTTTTTTTTTTTTTTTTTTGGTTTTTGGGTCACACCCGACAGCGCTCAGGGGTTACTCCTGGCTCCATGCTCAGAAATTGCTCTGGCAGGCACGGGGGACCATATGGGACACCGTGATTCGAACCGATGACCTTTTGCATGAAAGGCAAACGCCTTACCTCCATGCTATCTCCCGGGCCCACATTCCCTGTTCTTTATGGCAAGTTTCCTACCATGGACTGATCCTCCTGGTCCTCATTTCTGTTGTCTCTGTATATTATTACCATACTATGTTTTATTTGAATTGTATACCATATTCTTTGAGTATTTTTTTCATCGTCTGATCATTTCCTTTAAGGCTCTTTTCCAGTCTCTTCTGCTATATGGAGTTGTTCTGCATTTTATCTTCCGGCTCACTGATTCCATCCACAGCTGCTGTTACTCTGTTGGAGAAGCTTTACAGTGAGGCTTTCATTTCGTCTACTGAGTTTTCCAGTTCTGTGATTTCAGTTTGAAGTTTTTTCATTTCTATTTTCATATCCCCTTGATTCTTATTTGTGGTTCGTTCAGCTCAATCTATGTTTTCTTTGATTTTAATGAGGATCCTTGATATTTCTTCTCTAAACTCCTTATCTGAGAGTAAATGAGTGGTTGGCACTTTTGGGGTCATCAGAGTTGCCATCTTCATTCCCTATGCATGCTGCTAGCCTGCATTGTTTCCCCATTGTCATGCTTGTAGTGTGATGTTTTCTATGTATTGTGCTGGGTCTCATTGGCTAGCATCTCAATATCATAAATTATGAGAGTATTCTATGTCTATCCCTCTTCCTCTGACTCATTTCACTCAGCATAATCCTCTCCATGCCCACTTATCATCCAAATTTTCACATTTACACACAGACACATCCTTCCACACATTTTCACACACATGTTCTCACCTTCACACTCATGCTTCCATGGACATTCTCACACTCACATCCACACTTTCACAGAGACCCATTCTTTCACATGTTCACACGCACAAAGCCACATGCTTTCACATGCTCACTCTCACATCCATTCTTTCACACACTCAGACCCACAAAGAGACACACCCTCTCACATCCAGGAGAGAGACCTGGGTTCCAGCCCTTATCCACCTCAGACACACAGTCCCAATAGATGGCCGATGGATCTGGGAAATCAGTGGGAACTCACTCGTGTACACATCCAGTTTTTTCAGCACAATTCCTCACTCGTCTCCAGTCTGTACAACCCAGAATCCTCAAGGGCCCTCAGAGATGATGGCAGCTTCTAGCTTGAACCTGTCATGGGGAGACACAGCCCAGCCATGACTGAATGCTGTCATGGTCCAGGCCTGACCAAGAGCCCCTCACTGCTCTGCTTCTGCCCAGCTGGCACCTTGGGTTTCTGTGAAGGGTACAGCCTGCCCTGAACCCATGGGAGACAAGGTGGGAAGAGATAAGTTTGTTCCTAGGGGAACAGAGCCTTGCCCACCACCCCTCTGTGCCATGGTGCCAGTTGGAGCGAATGGAGTGCAGCCCCACGTCGGAGAGAAGCTTAATGGTCACGGTTTGGGGGGCAGCTGCCCTGACCTTGGCTGGATAAACCCCACAGCGGAAATCAGCATCACTGAGTGGGGGGGGGGCGGGTCTGTGTGCTAACAGAGCATCAATATTTACTCTTTGGCTGGTGAAGCGCCGGAGCTGGCGGATGGGCTGCAGCTTCATCAGGTAACCAGCCTGAAATGCCCCAAAACTGCCCCTGCAAAGAGCATCCATAAGCCTGATCCTTGGGTCTAGAAAAGCAGCACTTCCTTCCTCCCTCCCTCCTTCCCTCCCTTTCTCCTTCCTCGTCTTCCCTCCCTCCTTTCCTTCCTTTCTCCCTTCTTTCCTTTCTTTCTTCTTTCCTTCCTTCCTCCCTCCTTCCCCCTTTTCTTTCTTTCATCCTTCCCTCCCTTCTTCCTTTCCTTCCTCCCTCTCTCCTTACCTCCCTTCCTTCCTTCTTTACGTCCTTCCTCCCTCCTTCCCTTTTCTTCTTTCCTTCTTCCCTCCCTCCCTCCCTCCCTTCCTTCATCCCCTCCTCCCTTCTTTTCTTCCTTCATTCCTCCCTCCAAACCTCCCTCCCTCCCTTCCTCTCTTCCTCCCTCCCTCTCTTCCTTCCTTCCTTTCTTCCTTTCTTCCTTCCTTGGGGCTTACTCCTGTATTCCTGACTCTGTGCTCAGGATCACTCCTGGTGATGCTCCTGGGGGTCCATAAGTGGTGCCGGGGATCCAACCTGCGGTGGCCACGTGAAAGATGCGACAATATTCATTGGTCTTTGTGACCCTTTTGCTCTCTCTGAAGACAGTTTTATCAAACTTCAGCTCCTGGAACTGACCACACAGTTGGCTGGGCCAGTGTGGACTTTGCTGGTTCGTGATCTAAGTGTGATGACTTACTTACCACACTCCATTTGGGGCCATTTTAGTTGCTTTCCAGACATCTACCCAACCCCCAGATGTGGTCTCTCCGTCTTTCCCCAAACCCCAAGTCTCTATATGCCTCTATATGTCCCGCAATGTTGCCTGATCTAAGCAGTAGCTTGACTGCAGCCCCCTCCCTGGGCCCTTCCTGTCTCAAATCTTCTTCCACAGTAAAACTTGGGGCCTTTCCGGAGGATCCCTGGTGAGCCCAAGTGGGCCCCTGTGCTTCCCTCTTGGGTCTCAACAAAGGACTTTTGTTTTTCACAGAATTCTTCTCAGCATCAGTGTTGTGGCCTGCTGGCTCCATGGAAGGCCAGAAAGAAGGAAAGCAGAGAGAGACCCGGTCACTCTGGCCGGGTCAGCACTGACTATGGGGCAGTGATGAAGTCAGTAGCGCTTTACTGAACGCCTATCATGTGCCGTGTTAGGAGAGACACTGCCAGTATGGGCCAGTCATCATACATGTGTGCCACTACACCCACATGGCCCTGACCTTCTGGGGAAGGAGACAGTAGAGGTTACTCAGTGGCTGAGTTTCTCAGGGTACAACTGAGCTGGCTACTGGGTGCTCAGGAGATGCTTCTTCTGAGAATGAAAAAGAGGACTCAGGCTAGGGAGAGAGGTAGGAGGAGGGTTTGGAGGCCAAGGTTGGACCCCCAGGGTCTCAGTGGAACCCCCTCCTCATCTCTGAGCAAGGCTGTGAGGAAAGGGGAGCTAGTCAGGTCTCCCCCACATTCGTAGACTTTTGCACTTAAGTTCTGTCTCCAGCTCTAAAGAGGCTGGAAGGTCTACTTTGAAAAGTTAGATGATTTCTTCTTTTTCTTTTGTTTTGTTTTTGGGTCACACCTGGCAGCGCTCGGGGGTCACTCCTTGCTCTATGCTTAGGAATCGCTCCTGGCAGGCTCAGGGGATTATGTGGGATGCCGGGATTTGAACCACCGACCTTCTGCATACAAGGCAAACACTTTACCTCCATACTATCTCTCCGGCTCCTTTCTTTTCTTCCTCCTCCTCCTCCTCCTTCTTCTTTTTCTTTTTTTTTTTTTGTTTTTTGTTTTTTTTGGGTCACTCCCGGCAGTACTCAGGGGTTACTCCTGGCTCCATGATCAGAAATTGCTCCTCGCAGGCACGGGGGACCATATGGGGCACCGGGATTCGAACCGATGACCTTTTGCATGAAAGGTAAACGCCTTACCTCCATGCTATCTTCCGAGCCCCTCCTTCTTTTAAAAAAACCACCTTCAGTGAGGTGGGTCCCAATGAGGAGTTTATAGGGGGTCCCAGGTTTTCTCCATTTCCCACCCAGCTCTGGAGGAAGGGTTTGGGTGAGGGTGGTGAACTTCCGGGCTTCCAACTCTTGAAGGATCTCTTTCCTTCCTGGGAGCTAAGAGCTTTTGTCAGCATGGGGAATAACAACACAAGAACACAAGAGGTGCTGGCTTCAGGAAGTCGCAGGCAACTTTTCTTCCTACCCGTCCATTCTGAAAGTAGATACAATTATTTGGATATCATTGGGTTGAATTGGTGTGTCATATACAGAAAGTCTATGTTGTATACTTTCCTTCCCACCTTGGCTCACTGTTGTGTCTGTAAACATTTCCATGGGATTATTATGTTATTGATCCTACCCTGATCTGTGATTGTGCCCTACCCTAGGGTGTTTGACCTGGCATTCTGCTCCTACCCTAGGGTGGTTCCTTATTCTGATTCTGATATATTAAAGGAAGGATCTGTGGAAGGCAAGGAGATTTTTCCTGGGGCTGATTCTGAGGCTTTTGGCTTCAGCCTTATACACGGAATAAAGCTGTTATCTTCAGAAGCCTGACTGCCTGTTAGCTTTATACCTGCCACATTCACCTCCGAACCGCTGGCTGAACAGGGTAGCAGATGCGTGGTCTGAGCTGGAGGAAAAATACCTCATCCTCCATCCCTCCATCAGTCAACCCCATCAAGGGTTGTTCTGCAACAGCTCACCACCCAGAAGCCCATTTTTAGCCCTTTACACCCTCACTCCCACCGCCTATTACCCCACATTTAGCCGTTTTTACCCTCAGTTCTTGGCTCCCATGAAGCACATTATTATCCGTACCCAAACTAGCTGCCAACCAAAAGTGAAAAAAATAGACTCTCAGGCTGAGAAGAAACCATTACTAGTTTTCTACTTATCTACTCTCAGCAGCCTCCTGTCCTCCACCTTCCTTCACTGTGTAACTGTGGTTGCTACCATACTAGGTTTCTGATTAGTTCCCACTCAAAGGCATTTTTTCCAATATGAAACTGTTGGGAGTCATTTTGCAGACTCCAGAAGGCCAAATCATAGACCAAAGTGGTGTCCAGGATTCAGCACTCTCCTCCTGACTATTTTTAATGACATAAAAGGGACATGCATATCTCCTTTGAATATCCTAGATGTATTCCCTTAAACCCTATAACTTATTGAATATCCCTTATACATTGACAACTGTGCCCACTGTTTTTTATTTGTGTGTGTGTTTTTCTTTCTTTGTGATCTGTTCAACAAGGAATTATGGTAGAAGAGACTTTCACTTTAGAATTCATGTTAGAACCAAGTTAAGGGGATTATTGGACTTGTTTCCTCAGCTCCCCAAAGGCATCAATAATACATTGCGGCATTGTCCTCTTTTGCATAGGTGCATTAAAATGAGAAAATACTACATATGAAAACAAGTTATTATCTAATAGAGATAGGAACACAAATTTTGTAATGCAGGTAGGCCTTATACCCTGAACACTGGTATAATGACTTGGATCAGGCCTCCAAAGAATGGGCATTGCCCATACATCCCTGAACCATTAACCACCTATGGAAACAACCACAATTGTTTACAACATCACCAGGAGGCAAACTTCTAACAGGGGAGACCCTGCCACTACCCTGGCATTGACTTTACCCCAAGGAGTGTTCCCTTGACACCCAGATGACTCAGTGACAACAGAAACTTGCTTGCAGGGCAGGACACTCCACAACTGATGGTGAGGTGAAACTGGATGACGATCCACATCCTGACTTCGATGAAACACAGAAACCACACAGAAACCAGAATCTTTCTAGCACAGAAACCAGAATCTTTAACTACAGAAACTGGGCAACAATAGCTAATGTCTGAAAAAAAATTTCGCTGTGACCACAGAGAATGACTCGGGTTGGACAACCTAGTATGCCTGGAGCCTAGAGTCGGTCTTATGCCAGAGAACTTCAGGGATAAAGTCTCTTTGTATTTAGGAGAAGGCCTTTTTTTTTTTTTTTTTGCCATTTTACCCATATTTTTCTGGGCCTATGCAAACAATAACAATTGCCACTCTCACACCGTTATTGCTGTATTTTTTTTTAAACTCTTATCCTTTAAAAAAAAAAAGAAGAGCTTACTAAACTTTCTGCTGGTGCTTCAATAAATTCATTATGAGTCAATAGTTTTCAAAAAATATTCTTTCCTTTCTTTTCCATCTTTTTAGTTTTTCTTTCAATTTTCTATTTTAAAAAAAGGAACATGTTGCTTTTGGTCTTCCTAAAAAGTATTATTTTCAATATGTCGACTAGGTAATGCATTTTCTTTAAATAAATTAATTTTTAAAAACTTTGGTGTTTTTGTGGGGGGCACACCTGGTGGCACTTAGGGGGGCATATAGATTGCCAGCAATCGAGCCCAGGTCATGATCCAAGGAGAATAGGCAGTTCTTCATCACTGTGCCATCCTAAGCAAGTTTCAGAATTACAGAGGAGATGTGAGGGCAAGTGAGAGCTCAGGGAAGTGAGACTACCCTCCTCCCACCCCCTTGCACATCTGTGGCATTTCTGGCTACTGCACCACCACTCAAGCTAGCAGGCACCTGCACCACACCATGTGCCTCCTGGGGCAGCCGCTCCAGCTAAGTAAATCAGCTACCTGAGGTTCAGCTTAGTAGCTGGAGAATTCAGGAATCAGTTTGAAATATACAGCATTAAACCAACAACTCAGCACTGTTATTAAGATAACTCTAAGAAATAGAAATATGGCCAATTATTGGAGTTCAGTCCTCTTATTCAAAATGCTCTCTATTTGTCTATGAGCCATCTCTCCACCTATTTATTTATTCACCCATCATTCTTGCCATTCCTGCACCCATTAGCCACCTGTCATCAACTTGTGAATCCAAATACCATCATTAATTCATCTGTTCACCCATTAACTGTTTCATTCACCTGTCATCTGTCCCTTCTTTCTTCATCCACCTATACATCTATCACTTATCCACCATTTATCCACCTATTCATCCATGCAGACATACAATTACTTATTCATCCATCCACCCATCATCCATCTATCCAATCCATCTCTTATTATTCATTAACCATCCATCTACCCATCATCTATTCATTCACTTATTCACCCACACATTCATCCTCTATCCAGCCACATATCTATCTATCCATCTACTTTTCTACTAGGACTCAGACTGATAGAATGATCCATCCACTTATCTACCTTCCCATCTATCATCCATTTATTTATTCATCCATTCACTTATCTATCTATCCATCATTACCCAGTAACCATCTACTGTCCATCTACCTATCATCCATACATCCACTTATTCATCCACCCATCCATCTACTTATCTTTCTATCCATTCATTTATCCACCACCCAACTATCAATCCATCCATCCACTTATTCATCCATCTATCCATCCGCCCACCACCTATCTACTGATCATCCATTTGCCTATCCCATGTATAGTGTCCATAATTCATGCACCTTCCCATCACCCATTTGCCCATTTATTCATGCATGTACACATGATCTTTCTATGCTTGGATTCACTCATCCATCCACCATTATTGTTATATATGAAAGGTCTTCCTATTGTTCCACCTACGGCCTGTAGGAGCGCTGTTGAGAGATATATAAAGAGTGGGCGGAGCTCGGTGCTCAAGTCGGTTGGGGCAGTTAGTTGACTGGCTGGCTGGAGGGACAGAAAGGGACTAGACACTGAGCTGGTGGTCCCCTTTTATGATTATTGTTAGATATATCTAAGAAAGTCTTGCTTTAAGACTTTCTCCAGAAAAGAGCAAATGGAGCCCGAAAAAGCTGAACCTGACCCTCAGATACTGTAAGTGAAATGCTTTCTTGGAAACTTCCTATGGAGACCATTGGATGGCTGATGTGGTTTGTCACCTGGATTATGCCACCTTGTTTTAAACAGATGGGTTCTGCATTAGTCGAGTGGATTGTACTACCTTGTTTTAAACAGATTGGTTTGGCATTAGGGAAAATTCTTGCTGCAGGATGGTTGTGGTCTGCGTTTCAAATGAAAATGTATATAAACACATTCCTACCTTTCCTGCACTGTCTCCATCCTTCATAGTATTAGGAATTTCTATCTTGGCTAATATTGTTATGGTGAACTTATTGATTGTTTGGTAGTTTCTCAGTGACAGGCCGAACTTGATGTACAGGTCAAACTTGGGCCATGGTGAATTTCTCTTTTACACCTTCAAATTCAAGCTACAAGATAACAATGAAAGTGTTATAATTCCCTTCTGGAGCAATGTTAAGTTACAGTCCCTCTTATTTCTTGGAGACAACATTATTTTGTGCTTGATGAGAGAGTTCTCATGGACAATTCCATAAATATCTCCACTTGTGATATGACCATCAACCCTTAGATTTTTGCAAGGTGTAAAATCCCATTTTCAATTTCTGCTAAGAGCAGGCACATTAATTCCTCTGGGAATGTAGATACTTTTGGTCTTAGCACTGATATCTGACAGAGGTCTTTGAATACCATCAAAAATGACTCCCATGATGCCAGGTCCAAGCTCTACAGAAAGTGGTTTACCGGTACGGAGTACAGAATCTCCAACAGTCAAACCAGAAGTTTCTTCATACACTTGGATAGTAACCATGTAACCCTCCAAACGGATAATCTCTCCAACCAATTGACTTTGGCCAACTCTTACCAGTTCATACATGGCTGCACCTGCCATTTCACAGACTGTAGCCACAGATCCTGAGACTCCATGCACATAACCAAATGTGCTTTCTTTATCTTCATCGGCTATTTTGGGTAGCTTGGAGAAATCCATCATGTTAATTTACTAGGCTGCATTTTACTAGAAAAGTATACAACTCTAGCGCTGTTGTTCCTCATCAATATTCCAGAATGGGAAATTGATTCCCATTCCCCTAGCCCCAAATAATCCAGACACAGAGCAACATCAAAAAGGGGTCACAAAAAAAGAAAAGAAAAGAAAAGAAAAGAAAAGAAAAGAAAAAAAGGGGGGTCACAAACTCAATGTCCAGTCCCTCTCTGCTCCACCACCTCTAGCCAGTCAGTCAACTGCCCCAACCTACGCCAGCACGGAGCTTCGCCCACTCTTTATATATCTTTCAACAGCACCTCTAGATGTCAGAGGTGGAACATAGGCAGACCCTTCCTATATAACAATACATCATCATCATCATATGCCCATTTCAAGAAGGCATTATGGAGCCAATACACATCTATCAAGTCAGTCATCTTGGGTCACAGTAGAACTCATCATAGTGGCCGGAGATGTCTCCAGGGCAAAGATGCCTCATGAGCCAGCAGGCTGACTCATGGTTGGGCAGCTCTTTCTGTCAGGGGGAGATCAGGGAAGAGAACACACCAGTCTCAGATGAGCCCTAGGGGCTTGGTGAACACAAAACATCTCTACTTGGCAGAGAGATCTGGGGACATAGAGACTGAAGGAGGAGGGGACAGAGACCCCACAGTAAGGTTGTTGTGAAGGAAGCTAGAGTCTAACATGAATGGACTGGGTGTCTGCCCACCTTCTCATTGTGTCTGAATGCTCCAAAATGAGTCCAGCTGCTCGTGGTCAACATGCCCTTCCTTGAAGCTGACAACCCCTGATGGGTCTCTGGGGCCTCAAGGCTGCTGTGTTAGTTCTTGGGGTCCCAACAGACAATAGTCCAACCACCACCTGCAGCTCCCCAGACAGAGAGAGGAACCACTGCCCTGTGAATCACCTGGCTCCTCACAGGTGGCATTTCTGGAACATTTTACCACCAGGTGCATAGATTGGCAATATCTTTCTTTACCACAGGAAGAGAGAAAATGCTTCTTCTC